>ML245590.1:858-48475 GCA_005239495.1 Nicotiana undulata
CCCTTCAAAACCTCCAACCCGTGTGTAAAAATGGTGAAAAAGGACAAATTTCGCGAAGGCTGCCTTTTATAGTCCTGCCCAGGCATTTCCGCAACAACGGCGTTTTTCTCGCACCTGCGACTCCGCAGGCGTGACATTTTAACCGCACCTGCGGAACCCACTTAAACTCCCAGACTTCGCACCTGCGGCCTTTTTATCGCAACAGCGGTACCGCAGGGGCGACATATTGACCGCACCTGCGGTCCTTCACTTAACACACAGAGCCCACGCCTGCGAACCTATTTCCCGCACCTGCGACCTCGCAGGTGCAATATTCCTTCCGCCCTTGTGACTATTTCTGCCCTTGCGCCTTCACCCTCGCGCCTGCGATGTCCGCACCTGTGGCCCAAGCATCGGAGGTGCGATCGCACCAGCAGTAGCAGCTTTAGCTGCACTTCAAGTTCCAATTTCCTCCGTTTAATGCCCGAAATCAAACCCGAGCCCCTCGGGACCCCAACCAAACATACCAACATATCAAACATGGTTATTCAAACTTAGTCGAGCCATTAAAACACCAAAAACAACATCAAAACCATAAATTCTCATCCAATTCAAGCCTATGATTTCCAAAAACTTCCGAAACACGCATTTGATCAAAAACCCAACCAAACCATCTCCGAATGACCTGAAATTTTGCGGGCAAGTCCAAAATGACCTAACGAAGCTACAGCAACTCTCGGAATCCCATTCCGACCCTCGGATCAAAATCTCGCCTATCAACCGGAATTCGCCAAAATACTAACTTCGCCAATTCAAGCCTAATTCTACACCGGGCATCCTAAAAATATTCTGAACACACTCCTAAGTCCCAAATCACCTAACGAAGCTATCCGAACCATAAAATCCGCATTCCGAGGTCGTTTACCAATAAGTCAACTCCGGGTTGACTTTTCCAACTCTAAAGCTCTTGTTAGAGACTAAGTGTCTCAATCCACTCTATTTTCACTCCGAACCCGAACCAACCAACCCCAACACTTCATGAACAGTCTAACCGAGCTACTACAAGACAGAAATAAAGGAATAGATGCGTATACTGCGTAACGACAGACCGGGTCGTTACATTGACCTTCTCTATGGTCAGGTTCTCTCTATAAGTGTGCAGAAAAATATGCTTTCAATTGAGTCTCTTTGGTCAATAGGGAGACTCAACAAATCAAGTCCCTAGATAGGTTAGTATTAGCACTAGGGTAGATGAATTTGACCTTCCAATGGTAAAATTCACCCCATAATAGTGCGCAAAACAGTAGTATAGATGGCTGAAATTCACCCTTTAAAGGGTATAAAGCATGTGGTTAAAGAAGGCATAGAGTTGAGGAATCAGAACTCTTGAATAGTCTAATTCATCCTCTAAAATGCCTAAAAAATCAAAATCACAATACAAGTATGAATCAAAGGTTACCAAAAAAAATGACTGTTAGGGAGTTGAATCTGACCCTTCTCATGGTCGGATTCATCCTATAACAATGTATAAACGGTTATGAAATAGACGGATTATCATTACAAAAGGTATTAAGACAGGAATCTAGGCCCAAAAATGGTTAGGTTCATTCTTTAAGAAATGCCTAAAAAATCAAAGTCACAATACAATCATGAGTTGAATAGAACCTCTATGGAGATGAATTTGACCCCTTTTAATGGTTAGATTCAGCCCATAAAAGGTAAGGACTTGTTTTGTTATGAATGGTGTAAAAACATCATTAAGGTTGATTGTAATCTCCTTCATGGTATGACTCATCCTATAAATGTATGAGGATCTATTGTTATTACTGTCCAAATAATAAATTTGGACCTATAGTTTACATTAAAGATGCACAAACAATTCTGTTTCTTTTTTTAGTATAGCATAGCATAAGTATCATCAGATCTAAACTCGACTTCTTTCCATAGCCTTGTTTAGTCTAATAAATGCATAACACAATCAACTAATTGGAGTGTTTTACATATTACAAAGTAAGGCACAAGTATATGGTCTTAAGGGAATTCAAGTTAGGCGAATTAGCTAAAAATTTCCATTTTTCTGTAAAGTTATTAGATGCCAGTAGTTCATATTCATTTTCAGAATCATGTAATTAAAAACTGGACTATATATATTTAAATTCTGCTTAGTATTCATGTTGGGTTTTGTTTTTCTTTTTAAAAAAGGAGGTTGTTTTATTAAATTTATAACCTATCTTCCTGTCTTTAAAATAGCATGACAACAGTAGGAAATTGAGTGTATATTTAAGCTAGCATATATAGGACTTTTGTAAACACTTGTTGATTTATGGCTATCACGATTTTGGTTATCATTAATATAAGGTAGAGTTAATCACGCCTAGTTCATTTCTCACCTTGTAAATTTTCTGAAGTCAACGTACGTAACATATTCTTTACAAGCGAATTGCAATTCTGGTGACGCGTGCTCATGTTCAAACTAATTAAAAAACTATAGATTAGTTCTAGACTACAAATTCAAACGCCAAGTGTTCATTTTTGATAAATCTTCATCCTTGAAAATCTTTTGATTTACTTGTACTCAATTTGGCAAATCTTTGAATGCATATGAATGTAATTTTTCCCAAACAATGATAACTAAAAATAACACTAAAAATGCAGATTCTGATTATCATTGTTAAGTGCAAACGTTCCTGTTATGTTTACCCCTAGTAATGTTAGTTCAAACAATACATATCCTTTCCTGTTAACTAGACACAATTAGGATTGGCGAAAGAGTTGAAACAATTTGGGGCTAAAATATGGCCATAGCCCAAAAAACATGTTATCTTGAACATCATTTTAGGCAATCCTTAGGTAGAATGAATACCTTTAGTTTGAAATTTGACAAAAATCGATCATTACCTCAAAATTACCTTAAACTACACTCGGGAGTGGCAACTCATGCCCCCGATCCTTAACTCCAAACAACTAATAAAATGCATGTAGCAACCACGGGTTCATTTCATGCGACGTGTTTGCCGTGTGCTCAAAAACAACAAGTGCACGCCCTCGTGACTTGTTTAAGATAAATTCATAAACGTCCTAATTGATCTTAAAACTAATACGCTCTTTCAAAAGTAGAAAAAATAAAGAGTAATCGAACGTCGCCTCAAATAGGCATTATAAAACCGTCACGACCATAGTCGAGACTACGCAATCTACACTCGGTGCAACAACTCATATCCCCGTCTTCAAAACTTCATATTATAATAAAATCACGTGTTGTAATTACGGGTGCATTTCATGTGGCGTAATTGTAACATGTACAAAAGCATAACGAGTGCACTTTCTTGTGACTTGTTTTCAAGATAAATTCATACTTATCAAAAGCAGCTAAATTTCAAAGAGTTTAAATATGCAATAGGTTAAACACAAGTGAATAATCAGATAATCTAGGCCAAATAATAATAGTTAAGCGACCGTGCTAGAACCACGGAACTCAGAAATGCCTAACACCTTCTCCCGGGTCAATAGAATTCCTTACTCGGATTTCTGGTCGCAGACAAATCAAAACAGAGTCAAATCTTCCTCGGTTTGGGATTTTCAAAACAAAACGGTGTCCCGAAGCATCGTTAAAAATCCGGGTGGCGACTCTGAAATAATAAAATAAATCCCAAATCCGAATAATGTCACTTTAATTGGAAATACTCCCTTATTACCCTTCATCAATACATACGGGGTAGTGAAAAAGGAGGTGTGACAACGACCGACCGGGTGGTTACAGCGGTTTTCTACCGTTGGACCAGGCGTCCCACATTTCCGATATGCGAAGATGCATCATCTTATTTTCTTCGGCAGTTTCTGACTCGAGTTGTGAAATAGCAAGCTCAGGGCTATCCTCGGTGTTAACAAAGCGGAGATTGATTTCTGAAGCCATTGGGACTTTTCCTTTGAACTTGTAAAGTAGGGGTGAGAAGCTAGATTACCGTCAAAACCAACCACCTGAACAAGACCTGACTAATTTTGCAGACACAACACCCTTGTCAGTTTTGAGACATTTAACAGATAGGGAATCTCACATTGGGATGCAATGCACATGAAAAGTTAAACGATTCTAAAAGTATTTGCAACGGTTGCGTATTTCATCTCGGCTTTCACTATCTCTATGTTCTTTCTTTCATTCATTCAACATTCATTTTTTTATATTTTTTTATCTTGATTTCTTTTTCTTTCTCTTTTGTTGTTTTTCGTTCTTTGTTTTTCTCTATTATATTTGTCACTCTTCTCTTTCTTCTTTTTTCTTTTACTCAGTTTATTTTAATGAAAATGATCGAATCCGGTGGGGATTGCCTACATATCATGTTGTCGCATGAATCAGACCATTACGTAGTTTAGGGGAATAAATGAAAAATGAGAGAAAATAAATTTTTTGGGATTTTTCAATATTTCATTAATAATAATCTTTTTTGTTTTTTTTCATTACAAGGACCCGAAGGTATCAATAACTGACTCAAAAAAGAAAACATGCAGACTCAAAAAAATAATAATGACAGATTCAACATGGATGAAAGGACAAACAAACTCGAGAACAAAGTACAATATAGACTCAAACATTGACAAAGAAAGAACATAGATATGACTCAAATGTTATTTCGGGGGATATTAGTCAGTCTCGGCGCGGGCCTGCGTGCAATCTCTTCCTGAAGGAGCTCTAGATCGGCCATCACTTGGCGAGCGAAGGATAGCACCGTAGCAAAGAACATAGATCTGGTCATACCCTCACATTCATTGCATTTCATTGCAGTGTAATCGGCTATTTCATTGATTCTCAGTTTAATGAAATCATTTTCTTGGAGTAAGTGTCCAATTTGCTGTGCACGGGCTTCCAGTACCTGCATGGCTTTGTTTTTTTGGTCTTACAACTTCAGCATGCTCTCTTCCAATTGGTAATCAATGTATAACAATGTTCTCTTTCTGTCTTACAGTCCTTTGTCTGCTGACCCATTTCATTTTCGAGGGTGGCCATTATTGATACCCAATTTTTCCCAAAAAATATTTTTAATTGCATATATATATTCAAAATCATGCATTAATAGCAATTGGCATTTTTCTACAATTTCCCTATATTTTTTACTAATTTATTCAGCATTTTATTTCCAATAAATAATTATAAAATTGCATCACAAAGAATTTCTTGATTTAATGTATTATTTTTTTGGTCCTATTAAGACCAAATTATTTCATAATTAGCCAAATTGGCACCTTTGGCTATAATTGCAATAACTTTACAATTATAGCCTAATCATGTGATTTTACACATTTTTCATCCAGAAATTAATCATTTGTATTTTTTAAAAACTAAATAAACATTTTAAAATTATCTTCTACGTATAAAATTCATTTTTATAATTAACAACTATTTTTGTAAATTATTTTAATTAATTTACAATGGGTAGCCACTTTCATTTCAATTATGGCCTGATTACACCAGACCCAAGTCTGATTAAAATGGCCCAAATACCCCAGGCCCAATACCTTTTCGTACCCGACCCACTCCCTTGTCCAATCTGGACCGTTGATCAATTTTAATCAACGGTCAAGATCTCCCCATTCCTTAATTAATCCTAAGACTACCCCCCCCCCCCCTAAACCCTCATTCCTTCCTCTCATTTCTCTATTCTCTCCACCGTTACACATCTCTCTCATCTCTCAAACTCTCTCTGCTAACCTAAGCTCTCACTAGCCATCACTCCCCGATAACTATGGTGGTCTCACCACCATCCCAGCCCCCATGGCTCCTTCCTATGCCGGGTTACTGCTTCCTTGAGGTCCTTAAAGGAACCAGAGGCAGTTCAACTCACCCCCATGGTTTTTATGTCATTCTCATGCCGTTCATGGCCGTCCGAGTAAGATCTTGTCATCTCCAGGTAGAACCTGTGGTTTCTAAACCGATTCTTTTCCTCTTCGGGTTATCTCTCAGAAACCCTAACTATTAGCTCTTGATTCCTTGGATCTATGATATATCTGGGTATATTCTGAGTTATTTTACTCTTTTTCCTTAAAAGGTTTTCCGATTTTTCTAAAACGACTCTTCATCTTCAAACTAGGGTTCTTAACCCCTTTTCAAAAATATTTTTTCCTTCTGATTTTAGTATTATTCTATGATTTTTGTTATGTTTAAACGTTTGTTTAAGTTTTCATCTTTTTATCTGAGTTATTATGTTAACACCCTAAATATTTTGTCCTGATCCTGGGTTCCTAAGCTTGCTTTTGATAATATGTTCGCCTAATTTGTATGTGTACTTGTTTCTCATGAACATTTTGTGCCGTTGTGACCCTTATCCTATTTTGACTTATTAGGGTTTCTTACTCTTGCTCTTCTATCATATGTTGTGTTTATCTTGCTTGTTCTCGAAAATTTTGTGGTAATTTCCTCTAATTGGTACTATTTCACAGTTGAATCCCCTAGTTTAAGTGATTTTTACTTTGATATGATTATTAGGGTTGTTGATTTTACCCCTATACTGTGATTGCCTCGTTTATTTGCAGCAATTTGTGTTACTGCCTCTCATCAGTACCATCTCTTAGTTTGAATCTCTGAGTTCATATGATTTGTACCATATTATTTTCCTTAGGGTTGCTAATTTCCTGTTTCTCCCTGCCTGTATCATGTTTGTCCCGTTCATTTGTGATACTTTCCTTTAATTGATATTGATTTCTTGTAATTGATACCTCATTCATCTCTTATGGTGATTTCCTTATTGATTTCCAGCCTTTAAGATATTTCTTGCCTTATTTTTGTGGTCGATTATGCTGTCAAACTAATTCATATGTATTTTCCTTAATTAGAATTTTTGAACCTGACCTTAATTACATGCTCTATACGTGTACTATACTTATGTTATTTTCTTATGTGTGATATCCAGCCTTACATGGTTTCCTTCCTTATTTATCTGCCTTTTACCGTTTGAGTCTAACTCCTTGACTAAAGGGAGTACTTATACCGATTTGATTCTAATTGGTACATAGTTCCATGATTACTGTTGAACTAGGATTCTTGCCTTATTGCTACATGTTTTAAAACTATAAATACACTGCTCTTTCATTAACACACACACGAACACATTGGGTTCACAAACTCTTTCTCTTACACAAAAAACTCTCTTCTGTCTCTTTTTTTTCTAGTTACTTGTTAGTCAGTCGGCTGTAAGCCAAGGCTGATTACTGTACTCTCTGGTTCTTCCTTCTGTGTTTACTATCTTCTATAGTGGTATGTCCTGATTTCAATTCGAGTTTCAAAAACAACATGTTTCTTTTACTACTTCAATTCATCCTGTTTTTTAGTCTGTTTTACTTGTGGTTTTATTGTTCAGTTTGCAACTAATATGTCTACTTTACTGCTTTATCAGCATGCTTATGAAATTGTTACCCCCGTTATTCTGTGGTAGGTCTCAATGTACCTTGTTCCGTTGTATGTTTAATTAGTTTTAGTAATAACCTGTGTTTGGCAAGACAACTTGTACCTTAAGTTACTTGGTTCTGTGTTAATTCTGAAGTTTATGTTGTACTTTAACGCCCTTAGTATATTGCTGATTCTGTACTCAGGTGCTCCTGTAACTATGTGTTTACCTCTGTGCTCTATGTGTACCCAATCCCCATTACCCCTGTATGAAGATTGGTGTTGCTGAACCTGCCTTGGTTCTGTGACACAACTCTGTTGCTTTACAAAATTTGTATACCCAATGTGTACCCAATCCCCATTCTCCAACTCTCTTTTTCAAAAGTTGTTCTATGACACAACTCTGTTGCTTTACAAAATTATTTCAAACAAGTCTCTATTCAAATTGTTTCCTACTCAAATCTTTTCAAAACTATGTCAAGCACTCTCACTCTACTCTTAGACCTTTAAGTTCTGCCCCTCTAATGTGTGACTTCTTAGGGATCCCTATGAGAACCCTCTAAACTCTAATGCATTAGAGTTGGCTCTTCCACACTGCACTTACTTCATTATGGCGGTGAAATCTGGGTGTGAGCACTGCCCGGGATCCCTTAAGGTCCATAGGGAACTCTGACACACCCGGATATTGAGAAAGGCTATGAAAAAATCTGGCATTGGGAATTCTGGAAATCTGGGCCTATTTTCAGGCTCCTATAGTGTAACTTCTTATTTTTCCTTATCTACTTATGTAATTCATTCAATATTGGTTTGTAATAACTATTGTAGACAAATACTGGGGATGAATAGTGAAAAGGGAAGGGTAGATATATAGGTTATCTATATCAAGGGTAGAACCATGCTATAGGTTTACATTTTCTGTATGCGCATTAAAACCCATGTTTAGGACCAATACATGCAAGCATATCATGCATTAGATACCATGACCTCCTAGGTTTCATGTATACTATTTTTAGCATCTCATTTCGACACTATCACTATCACTTAGAAATCCTGTCTCTAGGATAAATGACAACATTAATGTAAACTGTTACTTATGCAATCATGTTTAATCATGTTGTGACCTACTGTGCGCTTAGAAATCCTGCTTTAGAAATTCTGCATATAAGTCATTCTGCATTTTTACGCGCATGTTAGATACCATGTTTTAGGATCTCACTCATACCCGGTCATTTACACCTAGTTAAACTACTGATGCATGAAAGGGATATAAAACAGACTCACCCCGTTTTAAACAAATTGGTAATAATCTTGTATCTCTTAACACCTAGAACAACATGTCTTAGGTGAAATAACTTCTAAACTGTTTCAATAATTTTGGTAACAATTGTGCACTATCCCACGCCTAGGCAAGCCTTAGGTAACCAATTCTTATAAAATTGAAAACTGCCTCTTTGTGTTTACTGCTTAATTCTTAACAAGTTTAAAATCAGTAGGCAACTGATTAGGGTCCCTGCTTCTAAGTTTATAAAAATAAAACATCATATCTTCTGTGCTTTGCCATTCACCTAGACATCATGTCTTAGGATCCTGCTAATAATATTGTTTCCCCTTTGTTTGTGTATGAGTCGTGTTGTTTACATGCATTAACTGTGGAGGTAAACTTGAGCCTCTTGTTTTCTCTTTCCTACTTTTATTTGCTAAAGTTCTATATGTTCTTGCTTGTCGCCTTAGTATAATCTCCTTAAAACCTTAGGGGGTCTGTTTAGAACTGCCTATAGATAGAGGTCCTAAATTCCTCCAAGACCATTAAGAAGGGACGGGTAACATCACGCAATAGAGGTCTTTAAATAAATTCACTTAAATAACCGCTAAGGGATGGGAAAGGGTAGACATGGATATTATGACAGGTGCGTTAGCCACGTGTAGCCCATCTTCTGAGGAGTGATTACCGGGCATTGTACCGATATGATCCTATAGGATAAACAACTTAGGACCTCCCCCCTATTCCTTACATATATATATTCATAGGTTATAAATCTTTAGATTCCGAATATTTTAAGCTTTAGCACATACGTGTGGTTAGACTGCAAATCTTTTCAAAACTCTTTGCTTGTTTAAACTCTAGTTGCTTATTTGCTACTTGTCAAAATTCACAAAGTTGTTTGGACGGGGACCATAGTTGTGGACTTTTAGGGGTGCCTAACACCTTCCCCTTAGAGTAATTTCAAGCCCTTACCCAATCTCTGGTTAACTAATTAGTATTGTAATGGCCCTTAATAGGTGCCCTAACGCATCTTAACTTGTTAGGTGGTGACTCTCCAATTCCTTATATGCCCCCTTTCTCAAAAGGAAATGAGTTGTCCCGATAATGTCAAGAACCCTTACTGATCCGAAAGGAGAAGGAAAAAAGGGGGCGCGACAGCATGGCGACTCTTCTGGGGATTTTAGGCTTTTACCACTTCAAACTGCTTTGTGAAATTATACCTTTACTTTTTTTAATATTTGCATTCCTTTCCCTTTCCCCTTTATGGGCAATAAATTGTTTATTTTTGTCAAATATTTAATATTTTCAAAGGCAAAACTGACATGTTTTCTTTGTTTCCCTTTGTAACCGCTTTAAATTATAAATCTTGTATTTATCGCTTACGTAACGTGCAAACACATGACTACATGCTTTATTGCTTATTGTTGCATAACCATGCTCAACATCATACTCCACTCGTGCCAATACAAATCATATATCAACACTTTATGAGTGGTTGTGCTCTTCCTATTTTATACCACCCCTAAATTCGGAAAGGCTTATTTGCGGTAAAACTAGTCGATCAGCGGTGTAGTCGACAGTTCCGTGCCTTCCCCCTCGAGTTGTCCACTAAAAGGTACCAGTCTAAGACCTCATAGAAACCTTACTCTGTTATATTGTGCATGCATCATGGTAAAACCTAGCCGGGTTAGTGTGTTATCCGCACAATAACCCTTTAAGACAGCCTTGTACAAAGTCCATCGGGTTTTCATAATCCCAGCGAACATCATCACGTTCTGTACATTTATTTGGGGAACTAAATGCTTGTATGCTAATCATAAATGTATAAATAGTCGAGTCTGGTGGGGGTAAGGGCCTAACTATGTTTGTCTTGCAGAAATATGAGGCACGAGGTCCCTAGATTCGGCATGGTCAACTACATCCCTCCAATGCTCCTGAACTGGTGGGAGGATCTTCACTCAAGTGATAAGAAACAAGTCAAGAAATACCTGGGTAACTTACCATCTCTTCTAGACATCCAACCCAACAACATGTTGATCGAGGCTGCCACCTTATTTTGGGCCAATGAAAGAGCCGTGTTCTGCTTTGGGAACATTAAGATGACACCACTGCTAGAAGAGATAGGTGGACTAGCTGGGTTAGTCTGGAAAACCCATGGGTTATTAGTTCCTGAGAACTGCACAGGCAAGGGTTTTTTGAAAATGATGGGCCTAAAGAAGAATGCTGAGTCAGAATGTTTGAAGAAGTCGTACACACCTTTTGAGTACTTATATGAAAGATACGGTCCCAGCAAGTCGTATCGTACTCACCATGATGAATTTGCCATCACGTCTTTGGGACATTTTCACCGTAGAGTATTTGTCTTCATTGTTTGCTTCCTGGGGTTGATCGTGTTTCCAATAAAGAAAGAAAGGATTCACACTAGGTTAGCCATGGTAACCAAGACCTTGATGGAGGGAATTGACGGGCAAGCGTTCATCATCGTCCCGATGATCAGTGCGGACATTTACCGAGCTCTGGAACGCTGTCAAAAGGGAGCTAAGCACTTCGAGGGTTGCAATCTGTTACTACAACTGTGGCTCTTAGAACATCTCCAAAAGGGTTAGTACCGACAAGAATTTCCGCGAAGGGCGTGGAACGACCACATCACTTTCCATCACCCCAAGAGGATGACATATATCCCACCAGCGACTGCCAAGGAGTGGGTAGAATTCTTTGATAATCTCACTCAGGAGCAGGTACAGTGGATGTTTGAGTGGTTTCCAACGGACGAATTCATTATCAGGTCCAGGGATGCGCCACACTTGGTGGTAATCGGGCTGAGGGGAATATATCCTTACGTTCCTCTCCGAGTCATGAGAAAAGCAGGAAGAAAACAAGTTGTGACAAGGGTCGACAAGATGAACCATTTACGATCTGATTTCCAAGATGATGATATTCCCTACAAGTGCCAAGCCCAACACATGTGGCACTGTAAAATCATAATGGAGAAGAACACAATTGAACCAGACAAGTACCATGTTGGATGTGCGCCTTTCTACGCAAGATGGTTAGAACACGACTTGAATGGGTTAGTCAGGCCAGGGATCGGTCGAGGCCACAGAATCATAGATGAGAGGCCGAGGCTCAGGTCAAGTACAATCGGCTGCGCAAGAGGATTCACAAGTCTGAGAACGAGAACCGTGAGATACATGAAACCAACAAAAGATTGATTGAGGAATGGAAAGACATGGCGATCCGTTCCAACAAGAAGCTGGAATACTTGGAGCGAGGCATAGTGGAGCTGGAAGGTAAGATCATCAAAAGGGTCGAAAACTGTCAGAAAGCTGAGGGAAATGAAGGAGGACACATGGCTAGGGCATACCTACTACTGGGACTGTGTGAGCTAGGGAACCTGTTCGATGGAATCAAGGATGCCGAATCTGGGGAAGGTCTTTCTGGGACCAAGTAGGAGAGGATTTCTTTTCTTTGTTTTATCAATGTAAGGCCAATGGCCGCTAGCGACTTTATTTCCTGCTATTATTTTAGTGTCATTTTGGATTCGTCTATTTATACTAATGAAATGAGGAATTTTTTCATCTAAGTTCTCCAAATCAACTTGTCTCTAGGCCGACCTCGGGCAGAACGAGGCTCCCAAATTAGGACACGTTTTTATATTCCTGCAATACGTGTTTAAATACTGCAATGTTTTTTCATAACCCTCCCTAACTTGGCTACCTTTTGTTTTTATTTTCTTTTCTTTCTTTTGATTATTCCCCTCCCTAAAGGTTGGTTCATGCATTCTGGCATCATCATCATACTATACAAGATCCAGGGGCCCTCCGCCTTCTCCTCCTCCTAGTCCACCTAAGAGAAAAAGCAAAGGCAAAGGGAAAATGGAAGATTCGAGCAATATTAGGAAAGACAACACAACGCCAGTGGAACGAACAGAAGTTACTGAAAGTCAAGGTACTCAGGTCCAGAATAAGGCTATGACACAACTCGAGCAAAGGTTGTTGAAGCTCCAAGGGGAGCTTGAGCTTGTCCGAAATTTGGCAAATCTATCCTTCTCACTCAGTATTCCAGACGTCAATCATCCAAACACCCAAAACCCCCTACCTCCTAAGAACACACCAAACAAAGAGAATCCTCCCACAACTGATCACACAACTCCACCGAAAAACCCAACTATTCCACCACAATGCAACACCTGCCACACTCCAAGAAATACCCCACTGATCATCCCTGAACCACAAAAATCCACAAATGACCACCTCTATACCCAGGCGCCAGGCCATCACAACAACCACATCTACGTGGAGACTCTGCCACACTCCACCCAACCCATTTCATACACACCTTAATCTAGTGAGAAGGATTTGCTTATCAAGAATTTGGCTGAAGAACTTAAGAAGCTGACTAGCCGAGTTCAAGGTGTTGAAGGAAGAAAGGGAGTTGAAGGGCTGAACTATGAAGACCTCTGCATACAGCCCGATGTCGAACTACCCGAGGGTTATAAGCCTCCTAAGTTCGAGATGTTCGATGGTACATGTGGTCCGAGGGTCCATTTGAGGACCTACTGTGATAAGTTGGTAGGAGTAGGAAGCGATGAAAAGATTCGTATGAAGTTATATGAGGAGCCTCACAGGGGATGCTCTGTCTTGTTACATTAGCCAAGACCCTAAGAAGTGGTCCATTTGGGTGAACATGGCATCAGACTTCATGGACCGGTTCAGGTTCAATACGGAGAATGCGCCAGATGTGTTCTATATTCAGAATCTTAAGAAGAAGCATTGGCTGCCTTGAATGACCTATTCTTCGAAGACGATGATATGGATTGTTGCGTCATTGTTGAGGAGGAGGAGGAGGAAGGACCTTCCATCAAAGTCGTGAGAAAGGGATCATTCCTTAAGAACTGGACTGTCAAGAGATCCAGGGCCCGAAGAGTCCCGGGGTAGCAAGGATAAACAAGCATTGACTATTTTTATTCGCTAAATGATTTCCTTTTTCGCATTTCCATTTTTTTGCAATAAGAGTTCCAAAACATTTGCTTAAATTATCGAAACGTTTTTATGTTTTAATGAATCAATATTTATTATTACTATTTTTCTCTCATCAATGACTGTGACATGCAACGAGACAACGCAACAAATGGTTAGTGATTAAGAAAAAGAGGATGACATCATACCTGATGAAATTGTCAAAGAAATTGAGAATTTTGAGAACAAACCTAAGTCCAACCTGGACGAGACTGAGGTCGTCAACCTGGGAGATTGTCAAGGAAACTCGCATCACCATTCACTTATCACCGTCAGAGAAAAAGGAATACACACAATTCTTGAAAGAATATGAAGACATATTTGCATGGTCGTACGATAACATGACTGATCTAAGTACATCCATTGTGGCTCACAAACTGCCAAACAATTCAATGTACCCGTCGGTAAAACAGAAGCTCAGAAAGTTTAAGCCCGACATGAGTTTGAAAATCAAAGAGGAAGTTACCAAGAAAATCAACGCCAAGGTTCTTCGGGTGGTTGAATATCCGACATGGTTAGCCAACATCGTGCCAGTGCCTAAGAAAGATAGAAAGGTCAGGGTTTGTGTCGACTACCGGGATCTCAACCGGGCCAGTCCGAAGGATGATTTCCCTCTTCCACAGATACACATCCTGATTGACAATTGTGCCAAGCATGAACTTCAGTCATTCGTGGATTGCTTTGATGGTTACCACCAGATTTGGATGGACGAGGAAGACGCTGAGAAGACGACTTTCATTACGCCGTGGGGAGTCTATTGTTATAAGATGATGCCATTCAGCCTAAAGAATGTTGGGGCCACCCACATGAGAGATATGACCACTATCTTCCATGACATGATACACAAAGAGATCAAGGTGTATGTGGATGACGTCATTATCAAGTGCAAGAAAGCCATCGACCACATAGCAGATCTGAGGAAGTTCTTCAACAGATTGCGGAAATAGAACTTGAAATTAAACCCCGCGAAGTGTGCATTCGGGGTTCCCGCTGGAAAATTGCTTGGGTTCATTATCATCCGCCGAGGGATAGAATTGGATCCGTCAAAGGTCAAAGCCATCCAAGAGTTACCACCGCCAAAGAACAAGAAAGACGTGATGAGTTTCCTGGGACACCTTAACTACATAAGCCGGTTCATATCCCAGTCCACAGTCATATGTGAACCAATCTTCAAGATGCTAAAGAAAGATGCTGCAACCAAATGGACCGCGGACTGTCAAAGGGCCTTCGACAGAATCAAGGTGTACTTGTCAACACCACCAGTCTTGGTACCACCAGAGCCAGGTAGGCCCTTGCTACTCTACCTCGCAGTATTAAATAGAGCTTTCGGTTGCGTTCTAGGGAAGCACGATGAGACAGAAAGAAAAGAGAAGGCTATATATTATCTGAGTAAGATGTTCACTCCATAAGAGGCACGATATTCTCTACTGGAACGTACCTGGTGTGCTCTAACTTGGGTAGCACAAAAGCTAAGGCATTACTTATGTGCCTACACCACATACCTCATATCAAGGATAGATCCTTTGAAATATATCTTTAAGAAGCCCATGCCCACTAGCAAGCTGGCCAAGTGGCAAATCCTGCTGAGTGAGTTTGACATTTTCTATGTGACTCAGAAAGCAGTCAAGGGACAAACATTGGCAGACCATCTTGCTGAGAACCCCGTGTACGTAGAATACGAACCCCTGAAAATGTATTTTCCCAATGAAGAAGTTTCATTCATAGGAGAAGACAATGCAGAATCCTATGACGGTTGGGGAATGTTCTTCGATGGAGCGGCAAATTTTAAAGGAGTCGGCATTGGAGCTGTCCTGGTATCGGAAACCGGTCAACATTATTCGGTATATGCTAAACTCAGATTTTCCTGCACCAACAATATGGCAGAGTACGAAGCCTGCATCCTAGGTCTCAACATGGCCATCAATATGAATATTCAAGAGCTGCTAGTAATTGGTTACTCGGATTTGATAATACACCAAGTACAAGGAGAATGGGCTACTAAGAATTACAAGATACTGGCGTATCTGCACCACGTGCAGGAATTGAGAAAGAGGTTCACAAAGACGGAATTTTGACACGTTCCCAGAATTCAGAACGAGTTCCCCGATGCACTGGCCACTCTATCATCCATGATACAACACCCAGATAAGAACTTCATTGACCATATTGCAGTGAAGATCCATAACCAGCCGGCCTACTGTGCCCATGTTGAAGAGTAAGCAGATGGAAAACCATGGTTCCACGACATCAAGGAGTATTTGTCAAAGGGAGAGTACCCAGAGCTTGCAAATCATACTCAGAAACGCACACTCTGGAGATTGTCCAACAGTTTCTTTCATAGTAGAGGAATCTTGTACAGGAGGACTCCCAATTTGGGATTATTGAGATGTGTTGATGCAAAGGAAGCCTCCAAATTACTTGAAGAGATCCACGCTGGGACCTGCGGCCCACATATGAATGGTTTTGTCTTGGCCAAGAAGATACTCAGAGCCGGTTATTTCTGGATGACCATGGAAACGGACTGCATCCAATATGTCTAGAAATGTTATCGATTCCAGGTACATGAAGATATGATAAAGGTACCCCCATATAAGCTCAATGCAACAAGCTCACCTTAGTCGTTCGCCGCCGAGGGAATGGACGTCATTGGACCGATCGAGCCTACCTCCTCGAATGGACACAGGTTTATCTTGGTAGCAATTGATTATTTCACTAAGTGGGTCGAAGTAGCATCTTACAAAGCAGTGACTAAGAAAGTCGTGGCAGACTTTGTCCACGACCGTATTGTTTGTCGGTTTGGAGTTCAAGAATCAATCATCACCGACAACGCCTCCAATCTCAATAGTGATCTGATGAAATCCATGTGCGAGACTTTCAAAATAATGCACAAGAATTCCACAGCCTATAGACCGCAGATGAATAGAGTTGTAGAAGCCGCCAACAAGAACATCAAGAAGATATTGAGGAAGATGATAGAAAATCACAAACAGTTGCACGAGAAGTTATCATTTGCTTTGTTGGGTTACCGCACCACAGTCCGTACGTCAACTGGGGCTACTTCTTACTTGCTGGTTTATGGTACGGAAGCCGTGATTCCTGCCGAAGTGGAAATCCCTTCCTTAAGAATCATACAAGAAGTCGAGCTCAGCGATGCAGAATGGGTGAAGAGCCGGTATGAGCAACTATCCCTCATAGACGGGAAAAGAATGAATGCAATATGTCATGGTCAACTCTACCAGAACAGGATGTCCATAGCCTTCAACAAGAGAGTCAAGCCAAGAAAGTTTACACCGGGGCAGCTGGTGTTGAAGAAACTCTTTCCACATCAAGATGAAGCCAAAGGAAAATTCTCTCCCAGCTGGCAAGGTCCGTATATTGTTCACCGCGTATTAACATGAGGAGCATTTATACTTGCAGAAATGGACGGAGAAGTCTGGCCAAAGCCAATCAATTCAGATGCAGTCAAACGATATTATGTGTAACTTTATATGCTTCTCTCGAAGATGTAAATTGAACTACGCTCGACCTGATTCTCATTTAAGAATGGATACATAGGCATCCCTATGGGTTCGATCACAATTCAATAAAATTTTCATTTTACCCCACAATTGGAAACTGGGGCAGAATTTTGAGGAGGACCCTCAATATTTCGAAGCAAGTTCATCCGATCATAGCATGCGCAACAGTCAGAGTCCTCAACTCATCTAACTGGGGCAAAATTTTGAGGAGGACCCTCAAATTACATAGCAAGAGAGGTTGCAATGTCTTGAACCGTGTCTCAGTCGTCGGTTCATCTAAATTTCTTAAAATATATATTTTATACTATGTCTTTCGAAAGTGTGCATGCTTGCTTTCATAAAATAGCTTTGTTCAGCAAACGTTACCCCGATGATATGCACAGGATCATCATACCAAGACGAGCAAGGCAAGCAGAGCCAGCAACGATACGAAGCAACCTTCCCCATTTACAGAACTCACGATTTTTCTTTGGATGCAGGAATAAAGAATTAACGCGCAGAGAAGTCACAAATCTCCACACAGTTGCAAAAGCCAAAATTTACTGCCTGCCCAAAGAACGAGCACGTTCATAGTCATAGTCCTCGAAACCATCGCACTTGCCGACATTTGATATCATCACAAACAAACAATGCTCCGTAGTCACAATGCTCACAACAGTCGCAACATCCAAGCCCGCTACCAGCTAAGAAATTCTACTGTCATTTATTATTTAATCTCCTGCATGAGGCTAAGCTCTGCCTCCATTTGCATAAGGCTACTCTTCTGCCTTCCATTTGCATAAGGCTACTCTTCTGCCTTTCATTTGTATAAGGCTATGATCTGCCTTCATTTGCATGAGACTAAGCTCTGTCTCCATCTGCATGAGGTTAAGATCTACCTCCATCTGCATAAGGCTAATCTTCTACCTTCCATTTGCATAAGGCTAACATATTCCTTCATTTGCATGAGACTAAGCTCTGTCTCCACATGCATGAGGTTAAGCTCTACCTCCATCTGCATAAGGCTAATCTTCTGCCTTCCCTTGCATAAGGCTAATCTTCTACCTTCCATTTGCATAACGCTAACATATTCCTTCATTTGCATGAGACTAAGCTCTGTCTCCACATGCATGAGGTTAAGCTCTACCTCCATCTGCATAAGGCTAATCTTCTGCCTTCCCTTGCATAAGGCTAATCTTCTGCCTTCCATTTGCATAAGGCTAAACTCTGCCTTCATTTTCATGAGACTAAACTCTGTCTCCATCTTGCATGAGGTTAATATCTACCTCCATCTGCACAAGGCTAATCTTCTGCCTTCCATTTTCATAAGCTTGCTCTCTACCTTCCTACCCTGCATGAGGCTAAGCTCTGCCTCCAATTTACTTTTTCATCGAGACTAAGCGCTGTCTCTCAAGCATTATTTACTTCGCTTCTCTCCAGCCCTCGATGTTGCGTTCGTTATTGTGATGATTTCATCGGTATACCTCGCTGATGGATCCAGAACTACATATGGCCTGATTTCTGTAATACCAGGGATTTGTAGGCAGCTCAGAAGCTAGGGTACGACCTGAATCTCTCGAACCATTTCGCTCGGTCAAAATTGGCCATCATATCTTTACCCGACAAACTCTTTCATCCTTTCCGGGTAAAGAGGGACATCTGTTGATACCCAAATTTTCCCAAAATAAATTTTTAATTGCATATATATCTTCAAAATCATGCATTAATAGCAATTGGAATTTTTCTACAATTTCCCTATATTTTTTATTAATTTATTCAGCATTTTATTTCTAATAAATAATTATAAAATTGCATCACAAATGATTTCAAAAGAATTTCTTGATTTAATGTATTATTTTTTTGGTCCTATTAAGACCAAATTATTTTATAATTAGCCAAATTGGTACCTTTGGCTTTAATTGCAATAACTTTGCAATTATAGCCTAATCATGTGATTTTACATTATTTTCATCCAGAAATTAATCATTTGTATTTTTTAAATACTAAATAAACATTTTTAAATTATCTTCTACGTATAAAATTCATTTTTATAATTAACAACTATTTTTGTAAATTGTTTTAATAAATTTATATTGGGTAGCCACTTTCATTTCAATTATGGCCAAATTAAACAATACACAAGTCTGATTAAAACGACCCAAATACCCCAGGCTCGATACCTTGTCCTACACGACCCAATCCCTTGTCCAATTTGGACCGTTGATCAATTTTAATCAACGGTCCAGATCTCCCCTTTCCTTAATTAATCTTAAGACTACCCCCCCCCCCCCACCNGACTACCCCCCCAACCCTTATTCCTTCCTCTCATTTCTCTATTCTCTCCGCCGTTACACATCTCTCTCATCTCTCAAACTCTCTCTACTAACCTAAGCTCTCACTGGCCGTCACTCGCCGGTAACTATGGTGGTCTCACCACCATCCCAGCCCCCATGGCTCCTTCCTATGCCGGGTCACTGCTTCCTTGAGGTCCTCAAAGGAACCAAAGGCGGTTCAACTCACCCCAGTGGCTTTTCAAGTCATTCTCAGGCCGTTCATGGCCGTCCGAGTAAGATCTTGTCATCTCCGGCTAGAACCTGTGGTTTCTAAACCGATTCTTTTTCTCTTTGGGTTATCTCTCAGAAACCCGAACTATTAGCTCTTGATTCCTTGGATCAATGATAGATCTGGGTATATTCTGAGTTATTTTACTCTTTTTCCTTTAAAGGTTTTCCGATTTTCTAAAACGACTCTTCATCTTCAAACTAGGGTTCTTAACCCCTTTTCAAAAATGATTTTTCCTTCTAATTTTGATATTATTCTATGATTTTCATTATGTTTAAACATTTTTTTAAGTTTTCCTCTTTTTATCTGAGTTATTATGTTAAAACCCTAAATATTTAGTCTTAATCCTGGGTTCCTGAGCTTGTTTTTGATAATATGTTCGCCTAATCTGTATGTGTACTTGTTTCTCATGAACATTCTGTGATGTTGTGACCCTTATCCTATATTGACTTATTAAGGTTTCTGACTCTTGCTCTTTTAGCGTATGCTGTGTTTATCTTGCTTGTTCTCATAAAGTTTGTGGTAATTTCCTCTAATTGGTACTATTTCCTAGTGGAATCCCCTATTCTAAGTGATTTTTACTTTGCTATGATGATTAGGGTTGCTGAATTTACCCATATACTGTGATTGCCTCATTTATTTGAAGCAATTTGTGTTACTGCCTCTCATCAGTACCATCTCTTAGTTTGAATCTATGAGTTCATATGATTTGTACCCTATTGTTTTCATAAGGGTTGCTGATTTCTTGTTTCTCCTTGCCTGTATCATGTTTGTCCCGCTCATTTGTGATACTTTCCTTTAATTGATATTGATTTCTTGTAATTGATACCTCACTCATCTCTTATGATGATTTCCAGCCTTTAAGTTATTTCTTGCCTTATTTTTGTGGTTGATTATGCTGTCAAACTAATTCATATGTAATTTCCTTAATTAGAATTTTGGAATTTGGCCTTAATTACATGCTCTATACCTGTACTATACTTATGCTATTTCCTTATGTGTGATATCCAGCCTTACATGGTTTCCTTCCTTATTTATCTACCTATTACCGTTTGAATCTAACTCCTTGACTAAAGGGAGTACTTATACTGATTTGATTCTAATTGGTACATAGTTCCATGATTACTGCTGAACTATTATTCTTTCCTTATTTGCTACATGTTTTCAAACTATAAAAACACTGCTCTTTCATTAACACACACACGAACACATTGGGTTCAAAAACTCTTTCTCTTACACAAAAAACTCTCTTCTGTCTCTCTTTTCTCTAGTTACGTGTTAGTCAGCCGACTGTAAGCCAAGGCTGAATAATATCTTGGTTCTTCCTTATGTGTTTACTATCTTCTATACTGATATGTCCTAATTTCAATTCGAGTTTCAAAAACAACATGTTTCTTTTACTACTTCAATTCATCTTGTTTTTAGTCTGTTTTACTTGCGGTTTTGTTGTTCAGTTTGCAACTAATATGTCTACTTTACTTCTTTATCATCATGCTTATGAAATTGTTATCCCCCCCTCTTCTGTGGTAGGTCTCAATGTACCATGTTCCCTTGTATGCTTAATTAGTTTTAGTAATAACCTGTCTTTGGCAAGATAACTTGTACCTTAAGTTACTTGGTTCTATGTTAATTCTAAAGTTCATGATGTACTTTAACCCCCTTAGTATATTGTTGATTTTATACTCAGGTGCTCATGTAACTATGTGTTTACCTATGTGCTCTATGTGTACCCAATCCCCATTACCCATGTATGAAGATTGTTGTTGCTGAACCTGCCTTGGTTCTGTGGTTATGTCTGAACCTGTTTTTGGGTGCTTTGTTTGGTCTGTTACTTATTACCCTACTCTCTTTTTCCAAAGTTGTTCTATGACACAGCTCTGTTGCTTTACCAAACTATTTCAAACAAGTCTCTATTCAAACTGTTTCCTACTCAAATCTTTTCAAAACTATGTCAAGCACTCTCACTCTACTCTTAGACCTTTAAGTTCTGCCCTTCTAATGTGTGACTGCTTAGGGATCCCTATGAGAACCCTCTGAACTCTGATGCATTTGAGTTGGCTCTTCCACACTGCACTAACTCCATTATGGCTGTGAAATCTAGGTGTGATCACTGCCCGGGATCCCTTGAGGTCCTTAGGGAACTCTGGCACACTCGGATATTGAGAAAGACTATGAAACAATCTGGCATTGGGAATTCTGGAAATCTGGGCCTATTTTCAGGCTCCCTATAGTGTAACTTCTTATTTTTCCTTATCTACTTATGTAATTCATTCAATATTGGTAGATATATAGGTTATCTATATCAAAGGTAGAAACCATGCTTTAGGTTTACATTTTCTGTATGCGCATTAGAACCCATGTTAGGACCAATACATGCAAGCACATCATGCATTAGATACCATGACCCCCTAGGTTTCATGTATACTGTTTTCAGCATCTCATTTTGACACTATCACTATCACTTAGAAATCCTGTCTCTAGGATAAATGACAACATTAATGTAAATTGTTACTTATGCAATCATGTTTAATCATGTTGTAACCTACTGTGCACTTAGAAATCCATCTTTTGGAATTCTGCATATGAATCATTCTGCATTTTTACGCGCATGTTAGATACCATGTTTTAGGATCTCACTCATACCCGCTCATTTACATCTAGTTAAACTACCGATGCATGAAAGGGATATAAAACAGACTCACTCCGTTTCAAACAAATTGGTAATAATCTTGTATCTCTTAACGCTTAGAACAACATTTCTTAGGTGAAATAACTTCTAAACTATTTCAATAATCCTGGAAACAATTGTGCACTATCCCACGCCTAGGCAAGCCTTAGGTAACCAATTCTTATAAAATTGAAAATTGCCTCTTTGTATTTACTGCTTAATGTTTAACAGGTTTAAAATCAGCAGGCAACTGATTAGAGTCCCTGCTTCTAAGTTTATTAAAATAAAACATCATATTTAATGCTTAACAGGTTTAAAATCAGCAGGCAACTGATTAGGGTCCCTGCTTCTAAGTTTATAAAAATAAAACAACATATCTTCTATGCTTTTCCATTCACCTAGACATCATGTCTTAGGATCCTGCTAATAATATTGTTTCCCCTTTGTTTGTGTATGAGTCGTGTTGTTTACATGCATTAACTGTGGAGGTAAACTTGAGCCTCTTGTTTGCTCTTTCATGCTTTTATTTGCTAAAGTCCTATGTGTTCTTGCTTGTCGCCTTAGTATGTTCTCCTTTAAACCTTAGGGGGTCTGTTTAGAACTGCATATAGTTAGAGGTCCTAAATTCCTCTGGGACCATTAAGAAGGGACGGGTAACATCACGCAATAGAGGTCGTTAAATAAAATTCGCTTAAATAACCGCTAAGGGGTGGGAAAGGGTAGACATGGATATGATGACCGGTGCGCTAATGCCACGTGTAGCCCTTCTTCTAAGGAGTGATTACCGCGCATTGTACCGATGTGATCCTATAGGACAAACAACTTAAGACCTCCTCCCTATTCCTTACATATATATATGCATAGGTTATAAATCTTTAGATTCCGAATCCTTTAAGCTTTAGCACATACGTGTGCTTAGACTGCAAATCTTTTCAAAATTCTTTGCTTTTTTAAACTCTAAATACTTATTTGCTACTTGTCTAAATTCACAAAGTTGTTTGGACGGGAACCACAGTTGTGGACTTTGAGGGGTTCCTAACACCTTCCCCTTAGAGTAATTTCAATCCCTTACCTAATCTCTAGTAAACTAATTAAAGTTGTAATGACCCTTAATAGGTGCCCTAACGCACCTTAACTCGTTAGGTGGTGACTCTCCAATTCCTTATATGCCCCCTTTCTCAAAAGGAAACGAGTTGTCCCGATAATGTCAAGAACCCTGACCCATCCGAAAGGAGAAGGAAAAAGGGGGCACGACAACCATCTTTTTCCTTAAAATCGTGACTTCTCTGTCATATCTTTGGTTTAATTAGCGGGCTGACCTTCTCTGTTCTTTTGCACCTTTCGCCAACTTTGCTCAAGCTTTTTCCAAGTCTTCCTCGGCCTTTATCATATTGGCCTCATAATCATGCACTTTTCGCCTCAAATATTTTATGATTCTTTCATCCCTCTCACTTCTTATCGGCGTTTCGGCGACTATTTTCATTTCCCGCAGCTGAGCTCAGAGGGCTTCATTTTCCTGGGCTAACCTCTTCGTTTCTCCCTTATCCTCACCGGCTTGCACCCCACTTTCAAATTTGACAAATCTACTTGATGTTCTAGCTTGCTGATGGTGGTCCAGTATTTTTGCTCTTTGGCTAACCAGACCCACTGTTCTTATGCCCCGTCAGTGAATTGTTGGACATGGGGCCTTTTGGTGTGTTGTTCTGGATCTTGATCGACCCGGGCTCTCTTTCCATTCCATGTTGTGTAATTAGACTCTACCTCACCGGATGAAAAATCCTGCACCTGAGTTTGTGGATCCAGAAACCTACATTGATGCCAAACCAGGCAAACCTTTTCTTCTGGGAATGCAAACCCTCGGTGTAGCTCAATAACCTGTGCACTCAAATAATCTTCGTCGTGACGGACTGTTTCATACCTTCCCAATTGGCGTAGAACCCGATGCAGAACTTATGGTTGAATACTCTGAAGGCCCATCAATAAGAAAAAGCACACTTCGGCAGTCATGTACAGAACCTCGTTAACCGGGAGCTAATTAAAAGTCTGCTCAATTTTCTTTGAGGTTAAAGAACCTAGATGTGTGAACCATGCTTCATTACCCTCTGGTAATTCATAGTCGTTACCCTATTTCTGTACTATTCGATGCAATTGAGCCCGGTTAATCCGTAGTTTATGTACCCCGTGCGACGATAGAGATGTTCCACCAGCCACATTTGCAAAAACATATTACAATCCTCAAAGAATTTTGCACCAGCTCGACAGGCAGTTAGAGCTCGATAGATCTCCGGGAGAATAATCAGCACAAGAGTATTGTTGGCCTTCTTGACGAGAAAGTCAGACATTCCTCCAAGTCCCAACTCTATGTGTCTGTCACTCATCTGGCATATCAGAGTGCCTAGGAATGGGACTGCAAAGACTAAACCCATGCGTGCTTCCCACTTGTTTTTCTTTCCTTGGTGACTCAAACTAGTGTATGGAGCCTTAAATTCGTGGGGGTCCCCATACCGGCTATACAAAAAGTGGAATGTACATAAACCTTCGGCCAATTTTTCATTATGAATTTGCTGATTGACGCTCAGAAGGTCCAAAACTTTATGAGGGGTCATAGTTCTGGGTGCTATTGTATATTGGTGCCTAAGACTCCCATCAAAACCAGCGTAACCTGCTATCTCCTCTATCATATGGTTCAATTTAAAGTTTGAGAAGTGGAAAATAATGTGTATCGGGGCCCCAAATGGTATCAGTGTCTCAATTAGATCAACCTTAGGCTTAATCTTTAGAAGGACGATGAGCCCACCTAAAGCTTTAGTCACAGAATACTTGCTGACCTCCCCTAGGTCATTCCACCACATGTGGAGTCTTAATGGAATCACATCTACGACCCGAAAAGGTAAATTCTCAACGGTACTTATTCGGCACGCAAATTGAGGATAAATAATCAAAACCGACACATTTTGTAAAAACACAGAGTGGTTTATTTTGCAAATTCAGTTCAATAAACTCAACAACAAAACAGGCATTTGAAATTTTTAGGGTTGTTTCTACCAACTGATGTTGATTATAGGAGAAAAGACTGACTTGGGTTTACATTGTGGTTGTTCTTGCGAAAATAGCCTCTCAGCGTCCCATGAGAACATTTTAAAGCTATTTTGATAAGAAGGACCCCGAGTTATGATCATGTTTCAAAAGGTTATTATTTTGGTCAGATTGGCAAAAAACATAAGGCCAGACCTGATAAGGGTTGCTTATGTATCTCACATCCGATGAGAATCAGACCCACATAGTTCGGAAATTGTCGACACAAAAGAAAAACATGACCTTTTGAATATATTCGGCTAATATTGAAATGACTTTTCTTTTCCTCTTTTTTTCTAAGTTTCGGCGGAGTTTCAGGATTTTCAAATACCTGGATTTTCAGAAACCGGGTAAATTTCTCTCTTTTGCCTCACTCTTAGTTTTTCTATTCCTATTCTAGAAGCCGGTCAACATACAAGCCAAAATAACTATATGCACAAGTAGCACGTAAAATGCATCATGATGATCTTTTTTATTTGGGTACGTTTGTCCTAGACGGGCCAAACCCTTGTGTTGAGTCCCCTAAGTCAAAATGCATATGATGCAAACAAACGTCCTACTAGGGATCAGACATGGGGCTGTGTTATTCTAGGTTTAAATCATGGCGTGTGTTGTTCTAGACCTGGCTTACCCGAGCGGACAACCCAAGCCGGGGAGGGGGAAGCATACTTGGAATACAGAAGCTTCATCGGCTTCGCAACTTGTTCGATCATCGTTCTAAGATTAGGCTATGACTCGAGGTAACGACCTAGGCCGGTCGTTTTGAGAGTTTTAGCCCCGATCCACCCTCTACTGCTTTCCCCGTGTCTTTTTCTGCTTATGTGTCTTGCCGAGAGGTGTTGGTTGTGGTTTCGGAGTGTTTTGGGACACTTAGTTCCTAAACAGAAGCATAAGTCTTAGGATGTTGACCAAAGTCAAAACTTTGTCAAGATGATGTGAACAACTAATTTTTGACCACACCCAAATTATATATTATTTTAGTGTAAATATTGGGTTTTCTTATTTATATAGTTTTATTTAAATATAAAAGTAAGTTTTATATATAATAATAATAATAATAATAATAATAATAATAATAATAATAACACCCAACTTCCTCACTTCCCCACTTCACTCATGT
The DNA here is from genome assembly GCA_005239495.1 of Nicotiana undulata. Classification (NCBI taxonomy): domain Eukaryota; kingdom Viridiplantae; phylum Streptophyta; class Magnoliopsida; order Solanales; family Solanaceae; genus Nicotiana; species Nicotiana undulata. Next base: position 27,417 of record ML245590.1, read on the forward strand.
CTCACCCCCACTCCTTCACATCCCTTTTCCACTTCCCCACTTCATTCATGCCTCACTCCCACTCCTTCACATCCCCTCTCCACTTCCCCCACTCCTCTCAATATTAACCCACACATATGTTATACTATACAAGACACCCACATATAAATAGAGCACACTTGAAAAAAGAGAGAAGGGAGGAGGGCAAAAGGAAAAAGCATTCCATCGTCACTTTCTTTATGAGAGGAGAGTTTCTGCCGTCTAACTTCTAATCTCAAAAGTTCACCCATCTGACAAGAGAAAACAAAATATCTAAGACTTGAATTGAAGATTATTTTGAATTGAAGCAGAACGAAAAATACAACGAAAACAAAGTGTAAATTCAAGTTTTTGTTCAAGTCCTATTTCTATTTTCACAATTGGAAAAATACACAAAAATATTTTAGCTTTCTTCTTTTATGATGGTGTTTGAAGATGGAATTTTGAGGTTTGGTTCTGAGTTCGTTCGCCGATTGGAGATTTCTGTTGGCAAATCGAGTTTTGCTCCCGGTTCGCAGTTCCGTTCAATTTCTGAAGCGACTTTATCGTCTCTAGGTCGCCGACGAGGTCCGTCGAGGTTGCCGCCGGCAAGGGTTTACGGTCGTGGTCTTTGTTTTTCGGCTTGATGGTTGAGTAACTGAAGTGTAAAGTTTGATCCAGTCAATATAAAGGTCCATTTCCAATCTAATCTTTTATCCTTCAATGCATTTGGATCTAAAAAAATAAATAAAAAATCGTTACCAGTGAGTAGTACAGGTTGTTTGCGTGCCATATCTTTGCCATGCTCTAAAGTATAATTTAATCCTTTAATTTGGTGCCATGATTTTTGCTACAATTTTATTGCATTATGAATGTTTAAGTTAAATGATATTCTTGTTGTTATGTAGTTGCAAGTGTATTAAAGTCATGAATGTATATACATACTATTTCTATAATCTGATGTCATATGTATAAATAGAAGAAATATTATTTCCTTTAATAGATGTAAAAGAGAAATGACAAACTGAGTTTTGTTAGAGCTAAAGAACATGTAGGCTAGTTTCTATAGACTGAGCCAAATAAATAGGCCACTGATATTAGAAATGGGACATAAGCTTGGTATAATAATGAGTTTTTGGTTGAAATAAGTATTGCACCTTGGTTGTTTAGTTAAACGGTGACTTATGTCTTTGATAATCAAGAACGTCGAATTATTCAAAGATACTAGTATGCCTTTATGCACTTTCTCGTAATAAATATATTATCGTGATGGTGTACATGTTCGCGTGACATAATTACGATTTCCAAAAAATAAATCAAGGTACATGTTCGCATGACTTTGATCAAATAATCTTAATAATAATAAAATGTTATTAATTGTGTACACGTGCGCGTGACACAAGTACTATTTAAAAATGAAAATTCGTAAAAGTGCTTTAGGCGCGACTTAATCTATCATCGTGATTGTATACACATTCGCGCGAAATAACTATGATTTTCAAAAATAAATCAAGGTACGCGTTCACGCGATTTTGGCCAAGCTTTCTTAAATAATTAAGTGTTGTGAATAGTGTAAACGTGTCACGACCCGAAATCCCACCTTTCAGGCCGTGACTGCGTCTAACGTTGAACCTGCTAGACAAGCCAACGTATGCAAAAGATCTAACAAATTTAAATCCAATTTAACAGTAGTAAAGGTAAAACTTTTCAAAGCTCAGCGTAAATAACATTTACTTCAAATTCTTACAGTAGGAGTGTAATAGTAATCTGAAAATGCACAATGAAATAGTAAAATATACAACGTCGCACAATCCCAAAATCGGGGTGTCACAACTCACGGACTGTCTACTGAATACTAAATACAACGGTCTGGAAGAAATACAATATTGTCTTTAGAACTATAGAAGAATTAAGACAAATGGAGGACTAATACGCAGGAGAGACTCCAAGGTCCACGAACGCTAGCGGTATACCTTGAAGCTCGGTGTGGACTGAAGGGGACTCCCTCAAAGCAGTCCACTGGGTCGGGATGCGGGATCTGCACAACATTGAGAAGTGCAGTGTAGTATCAGTACAACCGACCCCATGTACTGAGCAAGTGCCGAGCCTAACCTCGGCCGAAGTAGTGACGAGGCTAGACTTAGCAATAGCGTTCACCTGTCCTATTCTACAACACGTAATACAGATAAAAAGGACAAGGAAAGTAACAATCATATAGGGGCATGGGAGCAGATAAAGGGGAAATAATAAGATAGAGCAGTTAAGTAACACCAAATAGGATAAGAAACAATTTATCGGAGAATGATAAAGAATGAATGTAAATGTCTGAATGATAAACAATGGCACGGCATCACCCTTCGTGCTTTTACTCTCTTTCTCACCAATGCATGATATGATGTAATCAATGTAAAAACATGGCACGACATCACCCTTTGTGCTTTTACTCTCTTCCTCACCAATGGAATGTATGATGTAATCAATGTAATCATGGCACGACATTAACCTTCGTGCTTTCAATGAATGTAAGCATGGCACGACATTAAACTTCGTGCTTTCAATGAATGTAAACATGGCACGGTATTAACCTTCGTGCTTTCAATGAATGTAAACATGGAACGTCATCACCCTTCGTGCTTTACTCTCTTCCTCACTATGCATTATATGATGTAATCAATGTAAAAACATGGCACGACATCACCCTTCGTGATTTACACCCTTCCTCACCAATGCAAGACAAGGTGTATGGCAAGGAACGCAACATAGTGGAAAAATACAGTTCAAATCATCCGGCAAGGGTAAAATATCAGTCAATATCTCAATAAATGCCCGACAAGGGTCTCAACTATAACCAATCAACTCAATATGTATACTGTGTACTTGGATTCTCAATTGAACCAACATTTCATAATCTTTACAACCAGTACATCAACCACAATCAACTTCTCAAGTAGAGGCAATCACGTAATATAATGAACATTGAAGAAATAACTGAATTTTATCAAAATAGACTCACAGGCATGCTAGACTCACAATGTATAGGTACTCGTCACCTCACCTATACATTGTACATGATAAACACATAACACATAGCAGGCAATACCTAATCCCTCACCAAAGTTAGGCAAAACACTTACCTCGGGTCCAAAATATAGCAATCAACCCTCTAACACCGCTTTTCCTTTAGAATCCGACTCCGAAACAACGATATCTAGGCATAATTAATTCAATAATATCAATAAAGACTCAATAACACAATCCCGTAGCCTAAATATACAATTCCCAACATTCTTCCAAAAATCCCACAATTCGACCCTGGGCCCGCTTGGTCCAAACACGAGGCTCGGACAAAAACCCGTTCACCCCTACCCCCACGAGTTAGAATATATAATTTATTTTGACATCCGACCCCAAATTGGGGTTGAATTACCCAAAATTCCCCAAAACCTAACTCTACCCAAAACCCCTAATTTCTACTTTGATTCTTGGATTTTAGGCCTAGATTCTAGTGATTGATTGATGAAAACAAGAGAAAATGATGATAAGAACACTTACCTATGGAGCTATGGAGGAAACGTTCTTCAAAAATCGCCTAGGTGGGTTGTGGAAGAAGAAGGGTTGTGAAAAATGGGAGAAATCCCGAAATAATTCTGTTTTGGGACTTTAAAAAAATGATTGGGCGAAATATCTCTATGCGATCGCATAGAGTCCAAGACTAGGTGCACTGCGATCGCGGAATGACTATTGTGATTGCACAGATATACTGCCTCTTCACTATGCGATCGCATAGGAAAAGCTGCGACCGCAGAGAGTACTTCCCCCGGCTCCCCTTACCCACCTAATACACTATGCGATCGCGGAGGGTGCTATGCGATCGCATAGTGTAACAGTCTACTCCCAGGCACGAAGCTATGCGATCGCGGACCAATCAATGCGATCACATAGAGTAATGGAACTGACACCAGCAAAATGCAATTACACCAGATTGTTACACTTTAACTCACCCCGTTAGCTACCTCAAACTCACCCGAGCCCTCGGGTCTCAAAACCAAAACCACACACGACTCCCAAAACATCATACGGACTTGTTTAAGCTTTTAAATCATCAAAATATCATCAAAGCAAGGAATTAAACCTCAAAAGTCATAGAAATTTCTTAAAACTTCATAAAGCTTAACTTTTCCAATTTTGACCCGAAACACGTCATTTCAAGTCCGTTTTACACCAAATTTCACAGATGAGTCAAATAACATATATTAAACCTGTTCCGGGCTCCAGAACCATAATACAGGCCTGGTAACATGGTTTTCACATAATTATTCATTTTCAAAAGCCTTTATTATTTTCAGAAAATAATTTCCTTTAAAAATTCATTTCTCGGGCTTGGGACCTCGGAATTCGATTCCGGGTATACGCCCAATTCCCATATTTTCCTACGGACCCTCCGGGATCATCAAATCACGGGTCCGGGTCCGTTTACCAAAAATGTTGACCAAAGTCAACTTTATTCAATTATTTAGTATAAGAACTCCATTTTTATCAGATTTTCACATAGAAGCTTCTCAGCTACATGCCCAGGCTGCGCACACATATCGAGGTGAGATCAACGGAGTCTTTCGGAGCCTCGAAACATAGATATAGCTAAAATTACTTAGGATGACCTTTTGGGTCATCACAACACGTACGCGTGACATGATTCTTGACACGCCAAACGAAAAAAGTGCACGTACATGTGACTCGTTTCGAGATAATTCCATAACGCCATAATCAAGTAATTTAAAAGCGGTAAAATGTAAGATGTACGTAAGTTCTAAAACACGTAATTAAATAATTTAATTAGCAAAGTATAAATTGTAAAACGATCGTGCTAAACCCACGGAACTCGAGAACGCCGAACACCTTCTCCCGGATTAACAGAATTTCTTACCCGGTCTTCTGGTTTCGCAGATTTTAAAACAAAGCCAAATTTCTTCGATTTGGGATTTTAAAATAAATGGTGACTCGGGACACGGTAAATAAATAATTCCGAGTGGCGACTCTGAATTTAAATAGAATAATCTCATTTCAATTATGTCACTTAAATTGGAAAAACTCCATATCCCCCTGCGGGAAAAAGGAGGTGTGACAGCTCTGGCGACTCCGCTGGGGAAAAGAACCCAGAACTTCTGGTTCAGGGTTTAGAATTCAAGCTTGTAATGTGATTTATACTTGGATTTATGGATTTGACATTTTTACTGTCTTTTTGGGCCTATTGTGCTAATTGCTACTTATTTACCGCTTTGATATTATTTGAATTGTATTAAATTGTCTTCTTACGCCTCCCTTCTGAGTCTTCTGAATTTATGGTTCACACGTGCGCGTGGCCCAATTTTCTGTTAGAAGTCATACCAATTAGAACGAGGTTGGGCTACTAACTAGGCTGGGTAGACTTTCGTGCTCCCGGTATGTTGCCCCCACCTCGGCTCGAGCTGTCTGCTTGGGTAAGCTAGGTCTAAAACACTCGCCCTAGGATTTAAACCTAGAATAAACATAGCCCCATGCCGTATCCCTAGTAGGAACGTTTGTTTGCATCATGTGCATTTGGCTTTGGGGACTCAACACAGGAGTTGGGTCCGTCTAGGACAGGTATACCCAAGAATTATACGACCATCCTGATGCATTTTATGTGCTACTTGTGCATTATGTTTGATTTGATTTGTGCATGTTGACTGGTTTCTAAAAATAAAAATAAAAATATAAAAAATATTGAGGGAAAACCAGAAGGAAGAAAATATAAGAGAGAGAAAATTTACGGGTTTTCGAAAATCTCATTATTTACACAAAAAAAATTATTACAAAATAAGCCTAATTTTTTTTTCCACAAGTGTCATCCTATTCTTGAAACATGACCAAACTACGCGGGTCTGATTCTCACCGGATGTGAGATACGTATGCAACCTTCATCGGGTCCGGCCCCCACTTTTCAAAAATTCAAAAATATTTTCTTTTAATTTCTTCTCAAAATCCAAAAATATTTTCATTCTTATTTTGAACTCTTTCTTTCAGTAATTCCCAATAACAAATACAAAAATCTAAAAAAAATTCTTTCTTCTTTAGAAGTCTTCCAAAAGAAAAACTTATAAATCCAAAGATATATTTTCTCTGTTAGGAGCATTCATGGTCTGAATTGTATAAGAATAAGAGTTAGTTTATTTACTTTGTTCCAGATTTTCCTGAACTACGTAATGGTCTGATTCATGCGGCGTCATGATACGTAGGCAATCCCCATCGAATGCGATCATAACCATAATTAATATGAAAAAAAAATTGAATAATAATAAATTAGAAAAGAGAGCGCTAAATTCAAGATGAAAATTAACCAAAAAACAAATAAGCCGGGATGAAGCATGAAGCCTTCCAAACTCATTCTAGAAATGAAAATGGCATTAGGTGCATGACATACAATGTGTGATTAATATCTACAAAATGCCTAACTCTAACAAGTTTGTTGTTTGTCATCTAAAGATATAGTTAAACAGAGGTGGTTGGTTTGTGGTTTAAACTGGCGACTCACCCTTATAACATGAGATGAAAAGGAAAAAATAGAATGGCAAACAACAGTGAGAATGAGTCAGATAATGATGATGTCCATGGACAATTGGTCAAACAAGGTCCGGGACTGGTTGAAGAAGTAATAGTGTCGAAACAACAATTGGCAGAGGTGTACCAAGCTTTGGCGAATGGACAGGAACTGCCCCCACTACCCATAGGGTCTTCGGATAATCTTCATAATGTGTCAGTTGCAAATCAAGTGCCCATCTCCCTAACAAGTAACCCATTGTACCAACCTGGATTCAGTCCGAGCATTAATCTCCCCACTATCCCTAGTACTTCCATTCCACGTCCTCCAACAGCACCCCTCAGAAATGATCCACCTACTGTACCCATTGTCCCTACTTTCATTGTTCCTCAACCGGCTCTTGCTCAAAATCTCAACAATGATCCATAACTGAATGATCATGATGCCCGACATTACTCTACAGAACTGGCTTTCAAGGTTCCAGATTAATACAAGCATACTCCCCAGAATGTGTTCCCAATCAAGATCGAAAAGCCTGACAAGAATATGGAACAAGAGGAAATGACTAGAAAAATGAAGCGCTTGGAACAAACCATGAGAAACATACAGGGTTTGGGAGTCCATAAGAGTGTTTCGTTTAACGATCTATGCATGTTCCCCCATGTCCATTTGTCACCCGGCTTCAAGACCCCCAAGTTCGACAAGTATGATGGGCATGGTGACCCCGTTGCCCATTTGAAGAGGTATTGTAACCAGCTAAGCAGAGCAGGAGGTAAAGAAGAATTACTCATGGCTTATTTTGGGGAAAGTTTGACAAGAATTGCGTCAGAGTGGTTCATAGATCAAGACATATCTCACTGGCACGTTTGGAACGACATGGCTCAAGATTTTGTCCAACAGTTTCACTATAATATTGATATAGTGCCAGACCGCTCCTCTCTTGTCAACATAAAGAAGAAACCATCAGAAAGTTTCAGAGAATATGAAATCAAGTGGAGAGAGCAAGCTGCTAGGGTCAAACCACCAATGAAAGAGGCAGAAATGATTGACTATTTTCTCCAAGCTCAGGATCCTGATTACCTCCATTATATGTTAGCCGCCATTGGTAAACCTTTTGCTGAGGCGATTAAGATTGGGGAAATAGTTGAGAATGGCATGAAGTCGGTCAAAATTGTGAGTCAGGCAGCCCTTAAGGAGACCACGCAAGCAATTCAAAGTGGGTCAGACAGTTTTGAAAATCGGAAAAAAGAAGGAGGAAGGATCCATTATGGCATCTGGGTTCAGAGGAGTTCAAAGAGGAATAGTTCCTTCTTATGTGCAATTCCAACAAGGACAATCCAATTCTCCTCAAAATTACTATCCGCCCCAGGGTCCCTGATACTTAGTTCCCCTACAACAATATACAGTGTTTAATGCTCAAGCTTATGTTAGGCCTCCCAATCACCAACAATGGAGGGAACCGATTCCTCAAGCCTCCCGTCAACTCCGATCGAATTTTTAGGCATCATATAATCCTCGTCCACGACGGGAATATATGAGAGAACAGGAGCCAAATAAAGAGTTCACCCCAATTGAAGAATCGTATACAAGCCTATTTCGAAAGTTGATGCAGCTGAAGTTGATTGAACCTATCATGCCGCATTATCTGAATCCAAATTCCATAGGTTTTGACTCAAAGGCAAGATGTGAGTATCACTCTAACACTCAAGGTCATAGTACCGAAAATTGTTGGATATTAAAGAAAGCCATCAAAAATTTGATTGAAGCAAAGGAAATTGTGATAACAAACAATGGGGATACTCCTAATATCAGAAACAATCCGCTCCCAGCTCATGGTAATACACATTTTATTGGGATGATTTGTGATGATCGGGATTATAAGCAGTCTGGAAAGAAAGAGATGGTTGTTGGAACCATAGGGCAAGAGCCAAAAGTGATAGTAAGCCCGCCGCAATTGGCACCGTTGATTGTGAAAGGTACGAGTTCTAGTTCAAACCTATGTTCTGAAAAAACGGTTCTCTGTGTCCCTGGAAGCACAAAAAAGGATGAGGTTCAATTGGGTGGGAAAAAACTTTACATCCCTGGGGGAATTCAAAAGATTGTTCCAAATAATGGTTTGAGAAATATAACAGAGCCAGTTGTGATCCGACCAGTTGCACAACTCCCAGTGACAAACACAAAAGCTATTCCCTGGAATTATAACAAGATTGTCATGACATATAAAGGAAAAGAGATAGTGGAAGAAACATATGAAATGGGGAGCTTAAGAGCAGGAATAAGGTGAAAGACGTAGAGTTACAGCAAAAAAGTGCAGCGTTGATTAATAACAAAGATGGAGCACTGGTGGCCCACGATCATGGAGCACTAGTGGTCCAAGATCTGTTTCAAGATCTGCCAAATCCTGTGATATTGGGAAGAGATTTTTATGAAGAAGGTGAGGAAGACACAATGTTGCAACAGTGCAGGGCAGAGGCAGCAAGAAAAGGTGATTTATCACCAATGCATAGCGGACAAAGCAAAAAGACACACACAAGGAAGAAGAGCTGGGATGGCAGGGTGAATGAGGAACCAAATATTAGGCGGCTTCCTATGAGAGTTGCCAAGCAAAAACAAGTTGTCCCAACCACATCTACGAGATCCAATCGTTCAAAAAAGAAGTCATGAATTTTGAAGACATTTTAAAGAGGTGTGATGAAGATGAAAAAGAAATACAAATTGAAGAAGCTACAAGTTTGGATAAGAAGGGACAAGATTTTAATTCCTACTACATTTTACTCTATCATTTTCTTAGTATTGTCAATTGTAATATCATCACAGAGTATGTTATAAACTCTGTGATGATCATAGAATATTTGGTTCTTTCTAGTTCTTACTTTTTACATGCATGCTAGTAGGTAAGGCTATTTTATGCCTCGATAGGATTTAGNGACCCGCTCTGGAAGGTGCTACTCACCAGAGGAATTGAGAAAAGCTAAGCAAGCCAGGGAAAGTCACTTGCCAGTGAAAGAACCTGTTGCAGAAAAAGAAGCGGAGGAATTCCTTAAGAAGATGAAAATGCAAGGCTACTCAATCATTGACCAACTAAGGAAAACCCCTGCTCAGATGTCTTTGTTATCTCTGCTTTTGCACTCAGAAGAACATCGGCGAACGAGGAATATGTCTCAGAAAAGACAACGGTGAATCAGCTAGAAAAAATGGCTGAAAGATTCGTTGAAGTGAATAAGATTTCTTTTAGCGATGATGATTTGTCTGAGGAAGGGGCTGAGCACAATAGATCTTTGCATCTTATGGTCAAATGTGAAGGGCACTACGTAAAATGAGTCATGATTGACGGAGGCTTAAGTGTAGATGTATGTCCTCTTTCTACTCTACAACAGTCGAACATCGACACTAACATAATTTGACCTAGTAATGTCAACATCATAGCTTTTGATGGTTCAAGAAGAGACACTATTGAGGAAATCAAACTCACCATCATAATCGGCCCGGTTGATTTTAACATTGTCTTTCAAGTGTTGGATATGAAAACTTCCTATAATTTTCTTCTACGAAGGCCGTGGATCCATATGGCCAGAGTTGTACCATCCACCCTACATCAAATGGTCAAATTCGAGTATGACAGGCAAGAAATTGTTGTTCATGGGGAGGACGACTCATCTGTTTATAAAGACCCGTCCATTCCATGTATCGAGGACAAGGAAGGATGTGAATACCTCATATATCAAGCATTTAAGGTGATTGAGGTGGACCAAGTGGAAGAAGGAAAACCAATTCTGCATCCCCGTCTTTCAGCCACATCTATGTTGGTAGCTTCGTTGATGTTGAGGAACGACTATGAACCAGGAAAATGATTAGGATCCTCTTTGCAGGGAATTGTGAACCTTATTGCTCCCTTTCGAAGAAAGATACCTTTGGCTTGGGTTTTAAACCAACATCAGCTGACAAAAACTGAGCCAAGGCCCGCAAAAAGAATGGTTGGAATTTGTCCAAACCAATCCCTCGCATTGCCTACTATTTTGTCGAGCCACAATTTCAAGAAGTCCCAAATCCTCCTACTCAAGATGACATTGATGAAGTTTTCCAGGGTCTCAAGGAGATGTTCTATGAGATTAATATGGTTCAAGTGGGTGAGGGCCCTAGTCGTGCAAGTGTTCAGCTGATTGGTCCAGATACCTCGCTCAACAACTGGGAAGCAACTCCTTTTCCCATCAGGAAGGAGTCTCGGTAGTCTGTTTTGTTTCTTTTTCTGTATTTGGATTATTTTAAGGGTTGTGATCCAGATATTTTAGTTTAGTTGCTTTGCTTTGATTTTAATCCTTCTACCCTTTCAAATTCAATGAAACGAAGTTCCATTTTCTTAGTAAAATTCTTTCTTTTCCTTTTCCTAATTTTTATTAATTTCTTATCCTTTTCAGTTTCGTTAATGCTAGCTTTATTAACGTGACATGCATGCGGACTTCATGCCCAGATCTTAAAAAGCTGTCTAATCTCGAAATAATGAATCAAGAAGTTGAGATTCCCTCTCTCCTAATCATTGTGGAAGAAGGGGTCGAAGACACTGACTGGGTCAAGTCTCGATTGGAATAGTTGAGTTTAATTGATGAAAAGCATTTGGCGGCAGTTTGTTTTGGTCAATTATACCAACAAAAGAATGGCACGCACTTACAACAAGAAAGTGTGCAAAAGACAATTTGAGGTAAGACAACTTGTTTTGAAACGTATCTTTCCGCACCAGGAAGAAGCAAATGGAATGTTCGCCCCGAATTGGAAAGGTCCTTACCTCATCAAAAAGGTATTGTCAAAAGGAGCTCTACACTTGACAGATATAGATGGAAGGTGGCTTATATATCTAACAACGCGGATGCGGTCAAGAGATACTATGCTTGACACGCCTCTATGGGGGCATTTTATACTTAACATTCTCAGGTTGGGATGACGAAAGGCTATCATTCTTACTATCCAAACATTGGTCAATCATAGTTAGCCCTTTGAAGCCTTGTTTATATGTATTTGTTTTCCCCTCTTTAGAACCAATGTACTTAATCAAAAAAATAAAAATAAAAATGAAAGAAAAAAAATCAAAACAAGTTCATGTTAATTGAACTACGCCCGTCCTGATTCCAAAAGGATATGTAGGCAACCTCACTCTGGGGTTCGGTCACACTAAAACAAAAATCCACATTTCCCAGTATTCAAAGAAACTGGGGCATGATTTTATTTTATTATTCGACGACTTTTCCGTCAAAATGGTTCCAAAACTTGTAATTCAGTTGAATAGTTCTTTTTACCTTTCCCTTTTAAGACCTTTTGATCAAATTTCGAGGATGCTAAGTTGGTATATTACGGTGATGCCTCAGCTATTTTAAAGAGAGAAAAATAAAATGAGAGAGTCCTTTTGGTGAAAACCCTCACGGGTACTATAAGGCAATAGTGAGTTGAGAGAAAGGAAAATGAGAGAGGTCAATTGGTGAAAACCCACAAAGGGTATCATTGATCGATTTAGGCCTTCTTATATCTCGGCTCAAGCATGTTTAAGACAAAGAACTCAGTTTCAAAGTGAAGTTTACAACAGATTTTAAGAATTAGACGTTTCAGACGGATCGGGCATCCAGTCCAAATTGCATGTCATGTTCATTGAAGTCAGCATATTCCTCTAGATAAGTGCTTTTTATTTTTATTTTTCTTCTTTGAAAGGTACACTTCTTGATTAAGTTGTAATACCTATTAGTTCACCTTCTTGTTTTCTTTCGTACTATTCTTTTTGAGTCCTTTTCAGTCTAATTTTATCAAAGCAAAGCAAAGAAAAGGCTGCAAAATTGGTTACAGTTTCCCTGTTATATGAAGCAAAACTTTCTGGGCATGAACATCATAGGCAAAGGCATAAAGCCACCTTTGATTTTCCCTGAGGAGAAAAAGGCTTGAAGGATGGAACAATGTGTCAAGGGTCGACAAAAGTTACTCAGTTAAAAGTTTTTCTGGGAGCAAGGTTGTTTGCACCATAAACACAAATGGTGATAGGCGCAAAATAGTCAGGTTTTGATGTTGAGAAATAAGATCTCCAGAAAGTAATGACAGAATCTCCCGGCAATTTGTACGACCATCGACGGAGTTAGTGTTTCTAACAAGTGTAATGGACGCAAGGTCAAGTCGCCCGAGAAATCAAGGCCACAAACTGACCACCATTTTAAAACTAACAAATTTTTCTTTGTTTAGAACAGGAACAGAACAATTTTAGGAAACAGTTCGTGAAAGACGAAAACCACCAAGTGAAGTTCTCAAATCCTTAGTTTTCTTCTAATATACATGTAATCATGTTATTCTTAGTTTCATTATAGGGAATCAGTAACCTATCTTCAACACAGGGTACCACATCCCCTGGTCGCATTACTTTTTGCCTACATAGGGTATGACATTCCCTAGTAGGATCTCAGTGAGCCATGAGCCTCACCTTATTGCCAACACAGGGTACTACATCCCCTGGTTGCATTTCTTATTGCTAATATAGGGACTAAATCCCCTAGCTGAATTTGTTTTTTGTTTTTTTTTTGCCTACATAGGGTACGACATTCCCTAGTAGAATCTTAGAGAGCCAAGAGCATCATTTTATTGTCAACACATGGTACTACTTCCCCTGGCTGCATTACTTTCTGCCAACATAGGGTACGACATTCCCTAGTAGCATCTCAGTGGGCCATGAGCCTCACCTTATTTCCAACACAGGGTACTATATCCCCTGGTTGCATTTTTTATTGCTAATATAGGCTACTACATCCCCTGTTGCATTTTGTTTCCACCTTAGGGTACGACATTCCCTAGTAGCATCTCAGTGGGCCATGAGCCTCACCTTATTTCCAACACAGGGTACTATATCCCCTGGTTGCATTTTTTATTGCTAATATAGGCTACTACATCCCCTAGTTGCATTTTGTTTCCACCTTAGGGTACGACATTCCCTAGTATAATCTTAGAGAACCAAGAGCCTCATCTTATTGTCAACACAGGGTATTACATCCCCTGGTTGCATTACTTTCTACCAACATAGGGTACGACATTCCCTGGTAGTATCTCAGTGGGCCATGAGCCTCACCTTATTTCCAACACATGGTACTATATCCCCTGGTTGCATTTCTTATTGCTAACATAGGTTACCACATCCCCTAGTTGCAGTTTTTTTTCCTTCCTACATAGGGTACGACATTCCCTAGTAGAATCTTAGAGAGCCAAGCGACTCAACTTATTGTCAACACAGGGTACTACTTCCCCTGGTCACATTACTTTCTGCCAACATAGGGTACGCCATTCCCTATTAGCATCTCAGTGGGCCATGAGCCTCACATTATTTCCCACACAGGGTACTACATCCTCTAGTTGCATTTCTTATTGCTAACATAGGGTACTACATCCCCTCTCTGCATTACTTTCTGCCAATATAGGGTACGTCATTCCCTAGTAGCATCTCAGAGTCCCATGAGCCTCATCTAATTGCCAACACAGGGTACTACATCGCCTGACTGCATTACTTTTTTACCAACATAGGGTACGACATTCCCTAGTAGCATCTCGGAGATCCACGAGCCTCATCTCATCCAAACACAAGGTACTACATCCCCTGGTTGCATTTTATTGCCAGCATAGGATACGACATTCCCTAGTAGCATCCCGAGTGCCACGAGCCTCACCTTATTTCCAACACAGGGTACTACATCCCCTGACTGCATTTTTCTGCCAACATAGGGTACGACATTCCCTAGTAGCATCCTAGAGTGCCACAAGCCTCATCTCATCGTCAACATAGGGTACTACATCCCCTGGTTGACTTCATTCTTGTTAACACTAGGTACAACATCCCCTATTATTTATTAAAAAAATGTGTCTTTTTCAATTCTTTATTCTGCAATAGCAAAGATAGTTTAATGTGTTTTCAATAACTCACAAAATTTTCGAGTGCAAACTGGGGCAGAAATTTTTTGTTCGTTTTATTTGTTTGTGATGACTTGTAGGTTTTTCTGCAAAGCATGTATTGGATGTGCAAAAAAATAAGATTCCAACTCTTGCTGGAGAAAATTGAATGTTTGATCTCAATACCATCCGCAACCAGCTTTGACATAATGTATGCGGAGACATAGAGTATCAAGATCCATCTTCTCATCATCTGATCAAGAAACAAGCCTGTGAGTATTTCACAGTCTGTTACATCGAGAGCATCAAGTTTCAGTGTAAAGTCAATGGGGGAAGCATGTCAAGAATCAAGACGAGTTTCCAGATGGCATTTAGATAGGAATTTTGTAACTCTTAGATATCAAGAGTATGTAATTTTCTTTTCATTTTGATATAATAGTAGGAACCACAGATCGGAACATCGACGAAACCCCAGTGGACTCTCCATCTAAGTATACTCCATCACTCTTCTTCCACTTGAACTACACGTGACCTGATTCCCTTATAACCCGTGATATGTAGGCTGCCTAAAACCAAGGTTCGGTCGCATCTTTTTCTTTTATCTTCTTTTCCTTTTCAAATAATAGTAAGGTCAAACATTAGTTACTGTGTTCATTTTCTTTGCCTGAAAACTCTTCATGTTTCCAAGCAAAGAGGGGCATGCTGTGAACAACTAATTTTTTACCACACCTAAATTCTATACTATTTTGGTGTAACTATTTCTTTTAGGTCTAATCTTAATACTTTAAATTTTTATCTTACTCTTAATAGGTTTTATTTAAGAAAATTAAAAACTACAAAAAATATTCACAATCTTAGAATATAAGATTTGTTCCTATGTTTAAATAGAAGAAAATTTATGTTTATATATATATATATATATATATATATAAACTTGGTTTTTTCTAATTTAAATGTAAGTTATAGTAGTATTTTTCTTAATATAATTTAAACTATAGTGTAAATATTGGGTTTTCTTATTTATATAGTTTTCTTTAAATCTATAAGTAAGTTATATATATATATATATATATATATATATATATATATATATAATACTAGAAAAAATATAATAACACCCAACTTCCCCACTTCCTCACTTCACTCATGCCTCACCCTCACTCCTTCACATCTCTTCTCGGCTTCCCCACTTCACTCATGCTTCACCCCCACTCCTTCACATCCCTTCTCCACTTCTCCCACTGCTCTCAATATTAACCCACACATATATTATACTATACAAGACACCCACATATAAATAGAACACACTTGAAAAAAGAAAAGGAGAAGGGACTGACAGATATAGAAAACCGAAAGGAGCAAAGAACGGACAAGAGCAAAACTCGAGAGAAAAGTTATAAGAAAACTTTTTCCCTTTCTTGTTTTCCATCATTTCCTTGGAGTTTTTCGGTCAGATTCGATTCGCCGAAGTTTGCTGTAACCAAGTTCGCGTTTAATACAAAGGAATTAATTGTTGAGGTTCATTTCTACCCTCATCTCATGTGTGCTTTGATCTTTTCATTATTTTATTTCTGGCGTTGGAGTGTTTCATGCCTTATTTTGTGTTTTAATTTGCTTCCTTGGTTCACTGTAGTCATTTTGTATTATAGCCAATTTCGTGTTGGATCAATTTGAATTAATTGGGGTTTAAGCTTGAAGTGAAATCAAAACATTAAGGCAAACAGGTTGCAATTTGATAAACGAGACTGAAAATTTCACAAAGAGATACATAAAGTCAATTGCAAAGTTTGTAGGAGACCAAAGCCTTCTTTGTGCTTCCCATGAGCAGCACAAACTTATTCGTAGCCATCTTAGTACTTTGTTTACAACTATGTCTCTATCATCAATGGTTAGACAATTTGATGAATTGACTGTTAATAATCTTAGCACCTGGCACCAAAGATCCAACGTTACTATACTCCATTAATCTCATGTGTAGTATGAAGCAATTCACGTGGTAGTATGACTTAGGCATGCATTTCATCTATTATCGAGATTATACACACATTCGCGTGACATAATTACGATTCCTTATAAATATTCGTAGAAAATTTTAGGCGCTTTAATAAATTATTGTGAGTGTGTATACGCTCGCGTAACATAATTACGATTTTCAAACTTAAAATTAAGGTATATGTTCGCATGACTTTAGCCAAATAATTTTAATAATAACAAAGTAATCTAAGAGATGAGACTTGCGTTTTAAATTGTTTTCATGCTTAAGAAAAAGCCAAAAAGGACAAAAATTTTGTTTGGAGAACTTGGGAACTTGGGAAGCATGCCATTGCTGAAGGAACTAAAGTTGTAGTTAGTTATGTTACTACAGTTGGTGAAGAAAATAAGTCCAAGACTAAGTGAAGTGAACTCTAATTTGTGGTAGTGTTAATTATAGTATCTTTTACTTTCGTTTTTTCTGTTTTTGTGTTTCTTTTGTTTACCTTATTAGTGGTTAACTACTTCATGTTTTTTAGTAGTAGTTTGTCTAAAAAAAAAAAAAAAAATGAAAAACACTTCAAGGCTTTCACAGATAACTTTAGACTAATTTAGGAAAATAAACCATTTATAAACACGCTAGTATGCCTTTCCGCACGCTCTCGTAATAAATATATTATTTTTATTGTGTATACGTTCGCGTGACACAATTATAATATTTTCAAATAAATTAAGGTACGCGTTCTCACGACTTTGGTAAAATAAACTTAATAATAAGAAAGTGTTATTAATTGTGTATACGTTCCCGTGACATGATAACGATTTTAAAAATCAATCGAGATATGCGTTCGCGCAACTTCGGCCAAACATTCTTAATATTAACAAGCGTGATTAATTATTTACACATACGCGTGACATGATTCTTGATGCGCCGAACGAAATGAGTACACGTACGCGTGATTCGTTTCAAGTTAATTCCATAATTATGAATAATCGAGTATTAGAAGCGGTAAAAGGTAAAAATGCACATAGACTCTAAAATACATAATTAAGACAATTAATAAGCCAAGTGTGGATTGTAAAGCGACTGTGCTAAAACCACAGTATCCGGGAATGCCTAACACCTTCTCCCGGGTTAATACAATTCTTTACCCTTACTTCCGGTTTCGCAGGCTATAAATAGAGTCAATTTCCTCGATTTGGGATTGAAGGTGACTTGGGACACCATAAATGATCCCAAGTGGCGACTCTGAATAAATATATAATCCCATTTCGAATAATGTCACTAAAATTGGAAAAACTCTCATATCCCTTATCTCCCTTCAGGAAAAAGGAGGTGTGACAGATGACCACTGGAATGGAGTTCTGCTGGTTCCATTGGCTCCGTTAGGTGATTTTGGACTTAAGGGCGTGTTTGGATTGTGTTTTGGAGGTATGTAACTCATTTAGGCTTGAAATGGCGAAAGTCAAGGTTTTGGAGATTTAGACCGGTAGTGAATTTTTTGAGAGAGGGGTCAGATTCCAATTCCAGAAGTTGGAGTACGTCCGTAAGGTTGTATATGACGTGTGTGCAAAATTTGGGGTCAATCGGATGAGGTTTGGTAGGTTTCAACATTAGTTGTAGAAATTGTAAGTTTCAAGTTCATCAAGTTTGAATCGGAGGGTGAATTGTGTTTTAGCATTGTTTGGTGTGATTCGAGGGCTCAACTAAGTTTGTGTGGTGTTTTAGGATTGGTCGATATGTTTGGTTGAGGTATCGGCGGCCTCGGGTGTGTTTCAGATGCTTAATGGATGAAATATTGGACTTCTGCAATTGCTGAAGTGTTGTTAGTTTCTTGTGTTTCGCACCTGCGGTGGGGAGACCGCAGGTGCGAGTTCGCACGTACAGCAGATCAATCATAGATGCATAGTTGGGAGACTTTATTAGGGATCGCAGGTGCAAGGCAAGTACCGCATATGTGATGCTCGTAGATGCGCCTAAGGGACCGTAGGCGCGGAGGGGGACCGCAGAAGCGGACAATGCTACGTAGGTGCGACCCTATTATAGAAGAAGCGGGCCCTGGGGTTTTAAGTGGAATCCGCACATGCGAGGGGAATTTCGCAGGTGCAGTGGCGCAGGTACGGTGGCACAAGTGCGATGGCACGTCCGCATATGCTGAAGTACTGGAGAGAAAAAGGGAAATTTGAGGGTTGATTCCCATTTCGATTTGGGGACTTTGAGATCTCGGTGTGAGGTAATATTTCGAGCTTTCTTCGAGAAGATTGTTGGTGTAAGTGATTCTTTCTCGGATAGGGATATATTTCACGAATCTATTGAATTTACATCTTCTAATTAGGGATTTGAGTTGGACACTTGGGGGAAAATGGTAGAAACTTCATGGGCTATAATTTTGAGTTTTGGAAGGCGATTTGATGTCGGATTCGAGTAATTCTTGTATGGTTAGACTCGTGAGTGAATGGGTGTTTGTATTTATTGACTTTTACCCGATTCCTAGACGTGGGTCTGGGAGGCTTTTGTGACGATTTCCTAGTTCATCGCTTTAGCTTAGATTTCATTGACTAGATTAGTTTCTTATAGATATATTTATGGTATGTAACTGGTTTTGGCTAGATTCGGTGTAACGACCTGGTCGGTTATTTTGAGAGTTAGCGCCCCGATCCCCTAATAACTACTTCTCCCATGTCTAATTATGCTATTGGAACTTGTCGGAGCGTTGAGTGGTGAAATCCGGAGTGATTTTTGACACATAGTCCTTAAATGTTTATTTTAGCTTTTGAAATCAGGTCGTAGCTAGAACTGTGTGAAGACGGATCCGGAATAGAATTCCAACGACTCTGTTAGCTCCGTTTGGTGATTTCAGGGTTAGGAGCGAGTTTAGAATGTGTTTTCGGGGTCGGTTGTAGATTTAGGATTAAATTGGCGAAAGTTAGAATTTCGGCGATTTCGGCCGATAGGTGAAATTTTGAAACCGAGCTCGGAATGGAATTCTGAAAGCAAAAACAGGTCCGTAATGTCATTTATGACCTGTGTGCAAAATTTGAGGTCATTCGGATGAGTTTTGACATGATTCGGCATCGAGTGTAGATTTTAGAAATTTCATAAGTTCTTAGGCTTGAATCTATGCATATTTGACGATTTCTGATGTTATGAGATGTGTTTTTAAGGCTCGACCAAGTTTGAATGAGGTATTAGGGTTTGTTGGTGGTTTTGGTTGAGGTCCCGGGGGCCTCGGGTGTGTTTCGGATGTTCAAACGGGCATATTTTGGCCTAAGTCTTTGCTGGTTTTTGCTGGTTTTTCATCAGCAACTTTTTATTAATTGCGATCGCAAGAGACCCTTTGCGGTCACATAAGGTAAGAGTGGGAGGTCTGCGATTTGTTCTCGACGATCGCAAGAAGAGGTTCGCGATCGCAGTGTGTTGGAAACTTGGTCTTCGCGATCGCATGTCCTGGATCGCGATCGCATAAGAGGATCCTAGGTCTGAGGGAGGTTCAATGTTTGTTCTACGCGGTCGCGTGGCCTTAACCATGATCGTATGGCTTTGAGGCGTGAAGGACCGCGATCGCAGACATGTAGCTGCATTCACATAGAAGCTTTACGCGCGTGTGAGGAAGTACCCTTCGCGATCGCGACAGTATGTCTGCGATCGCATAGAGCAATACCTGGGTAGATTCTTTAAGACCCAAAATCGAGGGTTAAAGCCTATTTTCACCATTTTTTGAATTTGAGAGCTCGGGAGGAGCGATGTTTGAAGACCTTTGCACCTGGGTAACTTGACTAAGTGATTTCTATCCATCTTAGATCAATTTCCATGATTCCAATCTTAAATCCAACCTTTAATTTCAAAAATTATGGGTAGAAAATGGAAAAAATGGGATGAGCTTCATAGACTAAATTATTGAGTTTTGATTGGGTGTTTGACCTCCGATTTGATAGATTCTTATACGGTTAGACTCGTGAGTGAATGAGTGCACGAAAAATATAATTTTTACCCGATTCTGAGACGTGGGCCCGGGGGACTTTTTGGGCGCATTTCCTAATTTTGCGTATTAGCTTATAAATAATTAGCTATTTTGTCTCCTTAAAGTGATATTTACATTATGCAATCGAATTGAATAGATTTTTTTGGGCCACCCGGAGTCGTATACTCGTGGCAAGGGCGTGGTATTGAGTTGATTAGCGCAGTCAAGGTAAGTGGCTTGCCTAACTCTATGTGGGGGATTTCCCTAAGGAACGTCTCCACTCTAATCTCGGCAATCCTGGCATAGCCAGCGTCACGGTTTTGGCGTGACAATCAAGAATAACATAATGGGGCGACAACAAGTCCATGCTCAAAATAACATCGAAATCTACCATACTGAGTAATAATATCATCCCTGGTCTCAAAACCACTGATAACAATCAAACACGACCGATATACGCGGTCCACAACAAGAGAATCTCCCAAAGGAGTAGAAACATAAACGGGGAAACTCAAAGAACCTCTCCTGTAATGCATTGCATATTTAAATTGGGACTACGGACCGAGATCCGGGAGCTTTCCCCCTGTACTGCATAGCATATTTAAATTGGGACTACAGACAGAGATCTGGGAGCTTTCCCCTTGTACTGCATAGCATATTTAAATTGGGACTAC
>ML245590.1:48656-70389 GCA_005239495.1 Nicotiana undulata
GCCCCCGTACTGCATTGCATATTTATTATTGAGATATATGATGTGCTGAGCCGAGAGCTATCTTTATTTCATTATTCCTTTCTGTTTCCGTTAATTCTGTTCATTATTGCTTATTTATTTTTCACTGCTTAAACTTATAACTAACTTATTCTAAAACTCAGTAGAGCCTCAACCTGACCTCGTCACTACTTGACTGCGGTTAGGCTTGGCACTTACCCAGTACCGAATATGGAGTACTCACGCCTTTTCCTGCGCATGTTTTCCCCATGTGCAGATCCAGGTACCAACACACAGTATTGTGGCTAGGCGCATCTTAGCAGCTGCTCAGGAGACCGCGAGGTAATTCTGCCTCGTCCGCAGAATCTCACGAGTCCCCTTCCTACTCTAGTATAGACATAGGAGATATAGATACATATATACATTTTCCTCATTCCTTTTTATAGAGCTATTGTAGTATGGAGCTTGTGATTTGTGACATTCCGGGTTTTGGGAAAGTAAGAGTTGTAGATGTCGAGCGGCTAAATTTTATAGTATTACTTCTTCTTTACTGTTTCCGTTATTATTTTGTCTTATTTTTCGCAAATCTGGGCTTACCTAGTCATAGAGACTAGGTGCCGTCACAAGACCGTTCGGAGGGTTAATTCGGGTCGTGACATTCGGGCCATTCGGAGTCGGGTATTCGTGGGGAGAGCATTGCTATCGATTAATTAAGCTTGGTATTCATGCCTATTGAATTCATGCTTCGTTTCCCAACTTGTACTTAGTCTAGACTATAGATTCTCTTGCTGCACTTATCGTATGTAATTGATTGCGATGTGTATTTACTTTGGGGCTACGGGACAATATCTTGGGAGATCCCTTTGCATATTTACTTTTGGGACTACGGGACGGTATCTCGGGAGATCCGCCAACGCATTTACTTTTGAGACTACGAGGCGCTACCTCGGGAGTTCTCCCTGCATATTTACTTATGGAACTACGAGACGGTATCTCGGGAGAACCCATGTTTCTTATTACCGCGTGTTGTTATGTTATTTCATTGTGTTTTCTTTTGTTGAACTCTAGTCTCTTATTATACTGCTTTATTCTCCTGCTTTTTTTATATATACAAGTGGACCTGACATGACCTGGTCACTACTCGACCGAGGTTAGGCTCAACACGTACTAGGTACCAATAGTGGTGTACTCATGCTACTCTTCTGCACATATTTTGTGTGCAGATTCAGGTGCTCGTCTTCAACCGCATTACCAGTGAGTTTGAGACAACTTCAAGGTATATCTGTCTCGTCCGCAGACCTCGCAGTTCCCTTCTATTCTTCCCCATGTCAAACACTTTCTGTATTTGCTTTTTACTAGACTCTGGTGTATAGAGATGTTATTTCCTTTGGTATTCCGGGTTTTGGAGAAGCTGTGTAAGTTAGTGTTTGGTTATTGTACATGCCGAGCGACATCATTTTTATTACTCCGTATCTGTTGCAGTTAGAAGTTAAACTTTGTTTCCTTTGTTGATATTTTATGTAAATATTTAGGTTTACCTAGTCGTAGAGACTAGGTGCCGTCATGACGTATTTTTTAGGGATGTTTGGGTTGTGACATAACAGAAAAGAATCCACGTGAAGCGCACGCTTCCTAGAAGATTTAAAAGACTAAGAGAGAATGAGGGTATTGTAACCGTTTTATATAGAGTTCAAATAATATCAAATCAGTAAAAAGCGGCATTTAGCACATTAGGCTCAAACACGTAAAATAAGATAATAAACAAAAGCCAAGTATAACAGTTATTCTAAGCTCGAATTCTGAACCTTGAAACAGAGATTCTAGGTTCGATCCCTAGCAGAGTCGCCAGAGCTGTCACGCCTTCTTTTTCCAATGAATTAGGAATTTTTCCAATTAAAGTGACATTAATCGAAACGAGAATATTTAATTAATTAGAGTCGCCACTTGGAATATTTATGGTGTCCCAAGTCACCGGTTTATTTTAAAATCCCAAATCGAGAAAATTTGATTCTGTTTTAAAGTCCGCGAACACAGAAGACCGGGTAAGGAATTTTGTTTACCTCGGAGAAGGTGTGAGGCACTCCCGAGCTTCGTGGTTTTAGCACGATCTCTTAACCATTATTAATTAGACTAGTTATCTGATTTATTATATGTTTAAAACTTATTGTGCATTTTAAACATTCTAACGGCTTTTAATAAATTATTAATTGCTTTTAGTATTTATGGAATTTATTGGAACAAGTTGCGATGTAACCCACTCGTTTGGTTTTGTACATACTGCGAATTTCGTTTTATGAAACGCCTCTGCGATCTACAACATGATGATGTTATTATCATTTGAAGTGGAGGTCAACCCGCATGAAACACACACTTAAGTTGGGGTTTAAGTATCATGACTATGCCACTGGAACCGTACCCATAGCCACAATAATTTATTATTAATCGCGCCTAAAGCAAGCTACATTGCTTGAATTAATTGTGTCTTCCTAAAACTACTGTGAGATTATTGCAAGTTCTTTGTATATGGATCAATATAGTGGTATAAGGTGGAAGATTTAACCGGTATAATTGACTGAACATTCAACAATCAACGTTCTGTCTTATATGCAAATGTAAGGCAATTCTGTCGTTTAAGGCTCAAGTCCGAATGACATTGAATCACATAAAAATTATGAGACGGGTTGAGATTTTGTATAAACATAATAATCCACTTTCAACCTGGTCATTAGTTGATCCTCAAATAATCCTAACATCTAAATTATAGCTAGGTGAATTATAGGCCAGCGGGTAGCGACTTAAAACAATGGAGGAACTTGATCTCCTTTTTAATGAAAGACAGTGTAAAACACAATTTCTCGTATATTAGTGCTAAGTGAAAACAACTACAAACTACTTCTAATATAAAGAAAGACTTATCTGATATTCAAAAATTGCAACCAATTTGTTATACCTGAATCAAAATCCGAATTTTAAAACATCAATCACTTCTATTACAATTCTCCATGAAATTGCTAGCTAATGAATACTTCCTAATTTGGATATAATCTATTCACAAAAATCTTAAGTTACAGAAGGAAGTAGTTAACTTTTAGCATATCACCAGCGACCACAATCCCATTCTTTGGCTTTGAACTTTGCCTAATTGACTAATTAGTGGCCAGATTTGCAACAACATTGTTGTCAACACTTAATCCCAGAATTTCTTAAAGATACAGAACATCATGCTCGCATTTAAATCTAATTTGCTCAAAAGAAACATGACATACAAATCGACAGCGAACAGTCATTAACTCAAACAAAGGAACACATAATCTTAATCTAACCAGAAAAATCCTTGCTTAATGACACAACTTATCCCAACAAAGTTACATAACTAAGATTAAGGAAGTACCTTGATATAGAAGCAGAATGAAGAAGAAAAAGCACCGAGAATTGGATTTGGAGCTCAGCAAATGTATAAGATCCCAGCAGACAACAACAAATGATAGTTCCTTAGCAATTCGATGTAACTTTGAGAAATCCCGAAATTAAATAGCTAATCAGCAGAGACAACAACTTGTGAAAACCCTTTTGTTCTTTACCCCTAATTTCTTTTCAAATTTTGATCTCTGCCTTTTATAAAACAAATTCTAATGTATGCTAATATGAGAATCAGAATGCAAAATGAGAAGGCCGAGATAAAATGAAAAGAAGGTCAATATGCTCTCTCTATTGTGTCCCCCCGGAATGAGAATGTGAGTGTATTTTTTATACAACAAATTAGAGTATATCTAGAATATGTCAGCCCTAAAAAATAGAGAAAAGGCATATTATTACAACAACCTTTTGGTGCAGTTGTACCTTCTCTTACCTCTCTTTCCTTCCAGGCCCCTTTAACTTTGTATTTTAACATTTTAATCCATTTTTTACCTAATTTTGTACTATTTTATTGCCAAATTGGTCCTTACTCTATATTCTAGGATCTTCTGAAGCAGTTAGAGAATAGATTTCTTTTATTCTAATTCCTAGAATACCTCTTAAGATAATTGTATTTACCACTAGTAATTATCATCAATCAAGACCTTAGTTTATAATGGACCACAATCTTCGTTTAGCCTTTCATTCCCTGAAGCCCAGATTCACTCTAACGAACCTGTTTATCTATCGAAACCGAGGCAACCCCCTTGAAGTTAAAACCAAAAATAAAATAAGGTTAATCCAAACAGGAAAAAAAAGGCAGTCGTGGGTAATGATCAACACCTAAATTATGACTAGGGCCATTAGAATATGAGACATCAATAAATTCTAAGGTATGCAATTAAAGACAATCAATTGACCTAACTAGTTATTCTTTTCTAGCAATTATAAACAATCTCACATGAAATTTGTTTGAACAAGTAAGCACAGATAGCTCTCATACAACTGAATTAACAAGGGGAACTAACAAAACACAAAAAGAATTAACAGATTTGAATATTAAGAGTAGAAGATGATCACCTTTAACATTGACAAGACTGAGAAATCACTCGACCATAGTCGACATCGTAACACGAAAAATGCTCGAACCTAGAAGTGAATCTAGTTTTACATGTAACAATATTGATTACCACATCGGGGCAAAAAAGGCAAAGCAGTGGAAGATTTAG
The DNA here is from genome assembly GCA_005239495.1 of Nicotiana undulata. Lineage (NCBI taxonomy): Eukaryota > Viridiplantae > Streptophyta > Magnoliopsida > Solanales > Solanaceae > Nicotiana > Nicotiana undulata. The sequence goes on from ML245590.1 coordinate 53,279, forward strand.
AATTCTTAGCTGGTCAATGGAGATTTGACCGTCGACGGAGACTATGAAATGGGTCATGATTCTCCACCATTGATTGCTCTTGTCAAGGGTAGTCAATTGGTGCATGTTCCGACAATACATGGCCTAGAATCGAACAAACAACAAAAAAAGGGAAAGTTTTTGTTTTTTCTTGAGTTTTGAGAACATCTAATAGTGACATTCGGGCGGTTTGTTGTGGGAATGAATGATGGATTAGGGACAAGGAAGGTGTAGGGATTGTAGGGTGTTAATTTGGGGTTGATTGGAAGTGTTAGGGTGATGTCGGCGGTTGAGAAATTTGGGGATTTAGGGGCGGCTAGGGTTTGAGAGAGGGTGAGGAAAATGAGAGCATGGAGGGATTCTCAGGGTTCGGGGGTCTTTAGGACAATTATAAGGGAATTAGGGAATCAGTTCCAGACCGTAGGATCAAATTAGATCGACGGCTAAGATTAGATGTTACTAAAACAGCGCCGTTTTGATTTCAAGGGGAGTTTGGGTCGGATTGGCTTTAAGGGGAACTGGGCTTGGGCAGATTTTGTGAAGTTTGATCCATGAGATGGCTTTTTGGCCCAATTCTGAGTTAGACCAAACGGAATCCTAATTTGCTTTCTCTGTTCCTCTTTTCTTTGATTTTAAATTCTAAACAAATTATTTAAAATCCTAAATAAAATCCTAACTTAAATAATTTGCAAATTTAACCCTACTTACCTATTTTTTAACAATTAACTAATTGAATTAATTATGTAACGTTACTAATGTATTTTGTTGTGATTTCCATGTATTAATTCTAACAATTAATGAGTAATTAATTCGTAAAATGCAATTAAACCATAAATGCCATGAAATGAAGATTTAAAAATTTGTATGGTGTACTCTATGATTTTAAGATATTAAATGCCAAGAAATGCAACTAAGTGCAAACAAACAATTAACAAGAAATTCCTAGAAATTCTATAAAAATTAAAAATAATTAGAAAATCTATTTTCTGTGGGTTTTGTAGGAGTATTTTGGTATGGCAAAAATTACGTGCTCAAAATTATGGACAGATGGGAGGGGACATGTGAAAGGGGAACAAGATACAATAACTACAACAGGAATGACAACATAAGACTGTCAGATAAATCATCAACCAATGAAAATGGATAAACATATCGAATAAAGACGGCACGACATCACCTTCATTCTTTTACTCTCAACCTCACCATGAAACGAAATAATGGCACGGCATCACCTTTCGTGCTTCAACGCTGTCTCTTACCATGTATTAATGAATATAAAATTTTGGGAGATAGATAATGCAAGAATAAACCTTACGTCAATAATGGTTCCAAGATGATAAACATCAACTTCCAAATATACTCAACCATCACAATTAATTTATAAGTGCAGAAAGAACGATCAAATAAGAAATAAACTAATCTAACCATAGATATCATAAGTAAAGAAGGCAATATATTACAAGGAAACAAGTCCCACTCGTATGCTTTAACCCAACAACGCCGTATAAGTATTCGTCACCTCACATATAAGTTGTACCCAAACATTTAAACACATAGAAAATAGGCAAACAAGTCCTAATCCCTCAATTCAAGGTTAACCACGACACTTACCTCACGCCGCAATCAACTCAAAGCTCTACCGGGTCCTTTCCCCTAGATCCGCCTCCAAACCAATCGTATCTAACCAAAATCAACTCGATATAGTCAAATAATGCTAAGTGAATCAATTTCAATGCATAAAGTTAGGATTTTTACACTTTTCCCAAAAAGTCAAAAAACGTCAACCCCGGGCTCGCTTGGTCGAAACCCGAGATTCGGACAAAAATCCATTTAACCATTCACCCCGAGCCCGATTACGTAATTTGTTTTTAATCCAACCCCAAATTGAGGTCAAAATCCTGAATTTGCAAAAAACCCCAATTGTTCCTAAATCCCTAGTTTTCTACCATGGAAGAACTAAGATTAAGGCTAAAAATTAATGGGTGATGTTAGAAATGGAAGAATATGAATTAAAGTATACTAACCTATGAATTTCTGATGAATTTTATCTTCAAGATCGCCACTAGGCCGAAATAATTTGGAAAGATGGTGAAAAATGGGCGAAATCCGTCTTTGAAACATTTTGAATCACTAGCCTGTCAGGCATTCTTCACGTTTGCAAAGGACCTTCCGCGTTCGCGAAGCATACACCCAAATGGTCTTTGGGTTCGTGAAATGTCCCTCACATTCAATATGGTTTCTCCTCCCTGACTCGCGTTCGCGACCGAATGGCCACGCTCGCGAAGAACATAAAGTTAGCCTTCCCAGAGCTCCACAAACCTTCGCGTTCGCGTGTGAGTGGTCGTGTTCGCGAAGGTTAAACTCCCCAAGGCTTTGCGTTCAAAACCTAATCCCCGCGTTTATGTAGGGTAAATCCCCTCCCCAGCCCAATTTGCTCTTCGCGGTCGCCAAGAAGAAAGCATCAGGTGACAGCATAAGCCAAAAAAAACCAGAAATTCTAAGTCCGAAAACAACCATAGCCTATCCGAAACTCGCTCGAGCACTCGAGGCTCCAAATGAAACATGCACACAAGTCCAAAAATATTATATGAACTCGCTCACGCGATCAACACACGAAGATAACACCTAGAATGTCACAACCCAAAATCCGCTAGTCGTGATGGTACCTAACCCAACCCGCTAGGTAAGCTAACCAATAACTGTCAAATTTCAATAATAGTAATAAGACGATCAAACAAAGGAATTTTCTAAATCTTAAACCTTTTCCAATGATTTGGTAGTACAAATCATGAGCGTCTAAGAATAGAATTTATAAAACTGAAATGAAATAATACATCGTCAGTTGAAAGTGCATAAAGAGGGTTTTAGAATCTAAGGCTACCCCGAACAAAAGAGGAGCTACCATAGGGACGCAGGTACCCCTTCAAATCGACCAACCATCGAACACAGCAACAACAACATCTAACATATGCACGCAATTTGCAGAAGTGTAGTAGCAATACAACCGACCCCATGTACTGAGTAAGTAACAAACCTAACCTTAGGTTGATAGTAGTGACGAGTTGTAACATAGGTCGGGTCCAAAACCAATAACCAACAGTAGTTTGTAACAATGTAAAGCAATCAAATAAAGAAATAGCTCAGAGATCAAATGCTCAACCTTTTCATAGTTTCCCAAAATAGTTTCGTTTTTCAAATATAACAGTGAAAAAACCTAAGTCTTTATCGAAAATTTGCCAAAAATGAGTAAGTTGAAAACTGTAATCTTCCTTGAAAACTGTAACTTTTTTCCCAAAAACCTTTCATCAGGTAAATATAATTTTCATATAGCATGAGGAAAGTACATCTCCATGCATATATTCAATATGTATGAGAAGTCATGAATGACGTGATACCATACAACATGAGGAAAAATGCATCTCTACGCACGTATGTCAAGTGTGCATATCAAATACGATGCAACTCAGTGATAAAAACATATGCATACTCTCAGAGTATCAATTCACTCGGTCTTTGTCCTCACATCCACTCAGTCCTTACATTCACTAAGTCCTCCCAATCACTTGTCACTCGGCACTTGGCACTCGCACTCAGTAAGTACCTGTGCTCACGGGGGTGTGTATAGACTCCGGAGGGGATCCTTCAGCCCAAGCGCTATAACAAGCCAATCGTGGCATAAATCAGTAAAACATGTTGCGACGTGCAGCCCAATCCCATAACATCCCCACCATCAGACTCTCGGCCTCACTCGATCTCAATCTCTCCAGTCTCTCGGGCCTTCAATTTCATGAAACTAGCCCGACAACAATGATATTATGTATTAATAAATAACAACTGAGACTGAGATATGATATGAATGCATGGCTATGACTGAGTACAAAATATCAATGAAGTATGTGAAATGACCGCAAGAAACGACCACTATGGGTCTCAACAGTATTGGCATGAAGTATAAACATGATATCTAGCATGATTGATAGCTCAATTACTTTATCACCTGGTGGAACACACATATCGACAAATATAGGGCCATTATACAGTACCATGGGAACCACAGGGTCCAAATTCACAGGGTCCATGGAAACACGTCTGTCACCTAACATGTGAGTCGTCTCAATACCAATCAATAACACGTAATGTGGATTTTCATACCCTCAACACTAACTTTAAAAGAGTTACCTCGAACAAGCCAATTCCAATACCGAGCAACCCAAGCGATGCTCCAAAAATCCACCCTGCACATTCCGACCTCCGAATGGCTCGAAACTAACCAAAAACAACTCAAATACATCAAACAATGCTAAAGGAACCAATCCCAATCGAAAAAGGTCGAATCTTTAATCAAAAGCCCAAAATCGGCCAAAAAGCCCAACCTAGGCCCGCTCCTCGGAATCCGACAAAACTCATAAAATCCGACACCACATTCAATTACGAGTCTAAACATACTAGTTTCACTAAAATACGACTCTGAATCGATGTTCAAAACTCAAAAATTCACGACAAACCCCCAAATTTCACTTTGAAATCATCAATCAAATGCTAAAAACGAAGATGGATTCATGAAATATAACCAAAGTCAAGTATATAGCACATACCCCAATCCATATGGTGAAAATAACCTCCAAAGATTTTCCAAATCCGATCTCCCCAACTCAAAATATGACCAAATAAATAAACCTTCGATATTAAGTAATTTTTATCCAGTTGTACTACCTCGTTTTGCGTGCCAAACAATCCCAAAACTTACTTTTGATGTCTGCAATGGATTCCTTGTGAAATTTCAGTCAAGATAGCTTTTGAATCACTCCATTTCACCTATAATGAAGGAGATATGTTAGTTTCAATATTTGGAAATAATGCAGATTTTTAAATACGAAGCCATTGGCAATTTCGTAATTATTTAGTCAAATCTGACAACCTAATTCTTAGTAAATTGACCATAAAATCCTGATTCGATTTTCAAATTTGACGATTCTTTTTGCTATGGATCCGTAATTATGATAGGGATCTAATGGTTCAATAAAAATAGAAATCAGAGCATATTTTCTCAATGTGGTACCATTTATGTTTGAAGAAATGCCGTCGAAAAACATAAGAAAAATAAGCGCAACACAACCCAATTCTATCCAAAACTCTTCTGAGCCTCTCGGGACCCCATACGAACATACCAACATATCCCATAACATAGATTGTACTTAATCAAGGCCTTATATCACGCATAACAACATTGAAACGATGAAACACACCTCAAATCAAACTTAATGAACTTTCGACTTCCAAAAACGCGCGTCGAAACATATCAAATCAACTCAGAATGAACTCAAATTTTGCACACAAGTCCTAATATATCATACGGAGCTAATCGTGCCCCAAAACATCCGAGCGAAGTGCAAACGCTCAAAACTACCATTCGGGTCGTTACATTCTCCCCCCCTCCCCCCACTTAAACATACGTCCGTCCTCGAACGTGCCAGGAGTTGTTCCCAAGGCCATCAAACCACCATATAACTTTACCATGCACATACTCGGGGGTGATCCCACGTCACCCTATTTCAACTAGTCCCGACCACACCACACAACTGAATATCATTACTCCATCCCAAGTCTGTAAACCTCAGTATCCAATTTCCAACATCCAGAGTTACTACAAGACTCGAACTTCGCATATACACATTGTATAAGTTTGAACAAGATGTATCAAGCCATAACCATGACCCACGACACAATCAAAGGATATACCACACAACTCAAATACTTATAGTGATAACTTACGACCGCAATAACTGCTCGATAACCAACTCGACCCCGGTAACGAACCTCATATCAACTAAAATCTTGTTATGAACTTTTGTACACTACCAATGATGAAAGAAACACGCAAAAACTCGTAACCACTTATCACACCAACAAGTCATGGAACTCTCCCTCGTTCGACAAGAACTATAGTTGATTTCTAAGCCGACTTCTTATATTATCCTTCCAACTATGTTGTAATTAATTACGATAGTTTCCATTCTAGGTCCCATGAAATCATCTCATCCAACACGACTACTCTAGTGACTTGACACATCAATGCAATGTAAAAATACAACTCGTGAAATCCGCGCACCAATAAGCAACATTCAAAATATACTAAAACATGGAAAATGACTCAAACAAGAGGACTGTCTCGTAAGTTCAATGGGTATCACCACAATGCAATGCTAAGAACCCATCACACACCGCAAAACCAAAACACACGAATCTAACACAAAGGATCATACCTTAATATAACTCTGCTTCAATGAGTGACCCCATCCATACACTGGTCCACATGAAATACCTCAAGTCGTAATGCTCAAAATCAACAACCATGCGCAATTTAACGTCTAGTACCAAAAGTGAACGACCATAACCACTTAAGAAAATAACTCAATACCGTAGTCCGGAATGAACATAATCAATGCGAAAGCAATCATTCAACTCCAAAATACCCATCTCTCTCAGATTCTGCTATAAAGCCCAAATAGAACCGCACTGTTTGTGTATATAACCAACGAATCACAACTCCTCATAGCATAGAAGGGTGAATCATAGAGCATCTCTGAACATGAGTAAGCTCAACTCAAACCAAATGGCACATCCCTCTACAACAGCGTAGACATAGATGTGGGTTGTATATGGGTGTTGGGAAGGTCAGTGAACTATGTAATGCTTTGGATTTTAGTTTCACTAAATTGTAAGGTGTATGTACTTTTAAACCTAATAATGAGGTACATAATGAATTAGCAACACTTATATGTACATATATGTTCATTTCCATGTTTAGCTAATGATAACGTATTCCTTTGGATCATGAGCGTGTCGGGTAGGAAAGGCTTAATAGGCTTGCTCGACCGGGTTCACTCGGTTGAGCACCGGTCGCGCTCCCCGAGCTTGGGGCGTGAGAGATTTGGTATGTTTCGGCGTGTGTTTTGGAAGTTCAAAGTTTATTTAAGTTTGATTTATCATTTTGATGTTGTTATGTGTGATTTGAGGCTGCAAGTAAGTTTGTATTGTGTTTTAGGACTTGTTGGTATGTTCAGACGGGGTCCCGAGGGGCTCGGATGTTTTTCGGGGTGAGTTTTAAATGAGTTTGCATTTCAGCACTCTGATGATATTCTGGAACAATTAGAGTGCGGAGGGCACATTTTGAGTGTTGAGGCAAAGCCTCATGTGCAGACCGTAGAGGAAAAGTGCGTACCACAGAGAAAATGTGTAGATCGCAGAGGGCATGTGCAGACCACAGAAATCCTCTTGCAGTTGCAGAAAGGATAATCTGCATATTGATGGTCTCACTTCGGAAGCTTATATCTTTTAACCTATAAGGAATTTGGAGATGACCCAAACATGAAAGTTGTAGCCCATTGAGTCTAGCATCAAAGAAAATTAAACCATAAATTATTTGGACACATGTACAGAAGATTATGGCCAATTTATGGAAGCCTGATAGTGTAGTAACTGTGAAGTGCGGCCGCAGAACCTGGAATGTGCGGACCGCACAAAACATTTGCGGTCAGCACAATGGGAGGTCAGATTTTGTACTGTATAAATGAGGTTAGAGTATTATTTCACATTTGGAGCTTGGTAGCTCGGTTTGTGATGATATTTCATGGGGATTTCAAGAAAATCATTGGGGTAAGTTATTCTGATTCGGATTTGGTTAATATACATGGATATATCATGGTTTTCATCATTTAATTAGTATTTTGAGATGGAATTTAGGAAAATTTGAAGAAACTTCATAAACTATAATTTGAGGATTTGAAGGTCGAGTTATGATCGGGTTTGACTAATTTTGGTATGGTTTGACTCGTGGTTGAATGGGTGATCGGATTTCATAACTTTCATCGGACACCGAGATGAGGGCCCGGGGGTTGACGTTTTAGTTGACTTTTGACTTTTCATTAAGAACTTAGCCTTTTCATTTGGAACTGTTTCCTTGGGCTTCATTTGATATATTTGAGTTATTTTTGGCTAGTTTCAGGTCGTCTGAAGGTTGGTACGCGCGAGATGGCATTTTTGGGTGTATCGTTTGGCTTGCTCGGTATTAGATTTGTCTTGTTCAAGAAAAGTAACACTTCTAAACTTGGTGTTGAGGGTATGAAACCCCGAATTACGTGTTATGTGATTTATGTTGAGGTGATGCACATGCTAGGTGATGGGCGTGTGGGCGAGCACCGTGTAAATTGTGATTTAGTCGATTCTATGGAAATATGTAGTTATCATATCTAAACAATTCTATTGTACTCTATATGTTAGAGGAGTTGAGTTGTAATTGATGCTAGAAACCATGTTTAGGCTATATTCTGGTATTATTGGGACCCATAGTGGTCGTTCTTTGCTGTTGACTTATTTGTTAAATTGCAGTTATGTACTTAGTCTTATTCATCATTTCATATCACATCTCAGTCTCTGTTATTGTTTATTGTCACATATCATATCATTAGTTTAGGCTGCTCAGCATGAGTGTTATGAGCGAGAGACTGGAGAGGTTGGTGACTGGGTTGGGGCCTAAGTGACGAGCAATGAGTGATATATGTATGTATGTGGATAGGGTTGCACGCCATAACAAGCCTTGTGGTTGTATATATATGTATTGGGTTGCACGCCACAACGAGCCTTATGGTTGTATATGTGTGGATCGGGATGCATGTCACAACGAGCCTTATAGCTGTATATATGTGGGTCGGGATGCATGTCGCAACGAGCCTTATGGTTGTATATATATGGATAGGGTTGCACGCCGCAACGAGCCATATGGTTATATGTATTTATGAGATCAGGATGCGCGTCGTAACATATTTAATTGATTTATGCCTTGGTTGGCTTGATATAGCACTTGGGATGAAGGATCCCCTCCGGAGTATGTAAATCCCTAGTGAGCGCAGTTGCTAGTAGTTGTTGTGTTTGGGCTGGATCTACCGTGTTCAGTACTGAGTGACTAAGTGTGTCGAATGATTAGGCATGATGAGGGGAAAGTGTGAGACAGTGAGATTGAGTAATCTAAGAGTGTGAGTACATTAGTTCATCACTCAGATACATTGCATTTGATAGACGTACTTGAGATACATGCATAGAGATGCATTTTTTCTGCTACTCCGATTTTGGTGACATTCACGATTTCACCTACATAATGACATGTCGGCATAGAGATGTATCTTCCTCATGCCATATGGAATTGAAACATATTATTTAGTTTTGAAAGGTTTATGGAAAAAATCAGAGTTTTCAAACTCTTTTATTTTTGGCAATTTCGGTAAAAGATTTGGGTTTTCACTGATATACTTGAAAGGCATTTCTATTTTTATGGAATAGTGAACAATCTGAGAGTTTTATCTTTAAGTTACTTTTTTTGTTACTTTCACTATGTTGTTATAAGTTGTCGTTGGCTATTGGTGTTTGACCTGACCTACGTTGCAGCTCGTCACTACTTTCAACCTAAGGTTAGGTTTGTTACATATTGAGTACATGAGGTCGGTTGTACTCATATTACACTTCTGCACCTTGCGTGCAGATAGTGGTTGTTGATGTTTGGTGTGTTCCATTGGAGCTGGATTTGAAGATGTACCTGCGTTCCGGTTGTAGTTGCTTCTTGTGCATGGTAGCATTAGACTTCTAAAAATCTGTTTATGTACATTTCGTACAGATAATGTAATTATTTTACACTAGATTTGTAAACTCTAAATCTTAGAAGCTCATGATATGTACTACCAGTCCTTGGGAAATGTATAAGATTCATATATTTTCCTTCACTTATTTGTCTTATTAATTTTCAGTGTAATTGGATAGATGTTAATTGGCTTACCTAGCAGGTTTGGTTAGCTGCCATCACGACTAGTTGGATTTTTTGTCGTGACAAGGTGGAATTAGATCTCTAGGTTCATAGGTTCTACAAGTCATGAGCAAGTGTCTAGTAGAGTCTTGAGGATCGGTATGATGACGTCCATACCAATCTTCGAGATGCTACATGACATTCAGGATATACTTCCCTTATTTCTTTCATCATCTTGCGAAATTTATTCAACTTGAAACATAACTCTTTGAATACCTTCCACATTCGTTTGCGCATGTGAGCGCTCGGTATCAGTTGTGCATCGACGGCTTGTGATTCCATAGATGATGTGCGAGATGTGATTTTTTATGTGCTGATGATTGGCCTGTTTGGAGGACTTGAGGTCGAGTGTTGATTGTAGCTTGAGCACAGGGATTTCGATTGCGTGAGCACATGCTTTGGACTTATATGTACGGTAGTGTCCCTATTAGCGGAATTTGTGGCTCGATGAGTGGTTGGATGGCTATATAACGAATATGATGTAACTGTGGAAAGTGTTAAGATTATTAGAGGATGATGAGAAGAGTTTTCTTGAGATGTAAAAAGGACTATTGGGTGCTTGATTTCTTTCTTGATTTGACGAATAGCCTCGAGTTATGGGTGCGTTAAAGGATCTTTCATGTTGTTTAACTATGGAATGAATTAGGTTCTCATGCCTTGTTGGTGAGTTCAAACTCGAGAAGATTAAGTGATTGCATTGAAGTTGCGGTTATGAAAGGGTACAAAGAGATGTCAGTTTGAGGCTAAGCAAATGAGTTATAACCTGTGAGGTAATCTACGGATGTGTGATTATTATGATATTTGGAGACTTTCTTTTCTACCAATGGGTTATATTTGTGAGGATTAGGTTAGATTGGTTGTAATAATTGACCTGATCGTCACGAGGATGAAAGCGATATTTGCAGAAAATTTGAAGATTAGATGGTTTGAGTTACATGAGCTAATGAACCATGCTTCAGTACCCTCTGGCAACTCATAGTCGTTACCCTATTTCTGTACTCTTCGATGCAATTGAGCCTGGTTAATCCATAGTTTATGTACCTCGGGCAACGACAGAGATGCTCCACCAGCCACATTTGCAGAAACATATTACAATCCTCAAAGAATTTTGAACCAGCTCGACAGGCAGTTAGAGCTCGATAGATCTCCTCGAGAATAATCAGCACAAGAGTAGTGTTGGCCTTCTTGACAGGAAAGTAAGCCATTCCTCCAAGTCCCAACTCTATGTGTCTGTTACTCATCTAGCATATCAGAGTGCCCAGAGGCTAAACCCGTGTGTTCTTCCCACTTATTTTTCTTTCCTTGGTGACTCAAACTAGTGTCTGGAGACTCAAATTCGTGGGGGTCCCCATACTGGGTATACAAAAAGTGTAATGTACAGAAACCTTTAGCCAAATTTAATTATTAACTTGCCGATTGATACTCAGAAGGTCCAAAAATTTATAAAGGGTCACGGATCTGGGTGCTATTGGATATTGGTGCCTAAGACTCCTGCTAAAACCAGCGTAACCTGCTATCTCCTTCAGCGTAGGGGTCAATTCAAAGTTTGAGAAGTGGAAAATAATGTGTGTCGGGTCCCCGAATGGTATCAGTGCCTCAATTAGATCAACCCTGACTTAATCTTCAGAAGGTCGGTGAGCCCACCTAAAGCTTTAGTCACAGAATACTTGTTGACCTCCCCCAGGTCATTCCACCACATGTGGAGTCATAGTAGAATCACATCTACGACCCGAAAAGGTAAATTCTCAACAGTACTCATTCTGCACGCAAATTGAGGACAAACGATCAAAACCGACACATTTTGTAAAAATACAAAGTGGTTAGTTTTGCAAATTCAGTTCAATAAACTCAATAACAAAACATGCATTTGAAAATACTACCCTTCAGCACTTGAATAAAAAATTTAGGGTTGATTTTGCCAACTGATGTTGATTATAGGAGAAAAGACCGACTTGGGTTTACATTGTGGCTATTCTTGTGATAACAGCCTCTCGGCGTCCCATGAGAACATTTTAAGTCTATTTTGACAAGAACGACCCCTTGTTATGATCATGTTTCAAAAGGTTATTATTTTGGTTAGTTTTGCAAAAAACATAAGGCCAGACTTAATAGGGGTTGCTTATGTATCTCACATCTGATGAGAATCAGACCCACATAGTTCGGAAAGTGTCGACACAATAGAAAAACATGACCTTTTGAAAATATTCGGCTAATATTGAAATGACTTTTCTTTTCCTCACTTTTTGTTTTTCAACGTTTCAGCGGAGTTTCGGTATTTTCAAATACCTGGATTTTCATAAACCGGCTAAATTTCTCTCTTTTTCCTCGCTCTTAGTTTTTCTTTTCCTATTCTAGAAGCCGGTCAACATACAAGTCCCAACAACCATATACACAAGTAGCACGTAAAATGTATCAAGATGGTATTTTTTATTTGGGTACGCTTGTCCTAGACAGAACGAACCCGTGTGTTGAGTCCCCAAAGTCAAAATGCACGTGATGCAAACAAACGTCCTACTAGGGATAAGGCATGAGGCTGTATTATTTTAGGTTTAAATCCTGGGGTGTGTTGTTTTAGACTTGGCTTACCCGAGCAGACAACCCGAGCCGCGGGAGGGGGGAGGGGGGTGGCGTGAAGCATACCTAGAATATTGAAGCTTAATCGGCTTTGCAACTTGTGCGATCATTGTTTTAAAATTAGGCTATGAGTCGATGTAACGACCTGACCGACCATTTTGAGAGTTTTAGCCCCGATCCCCCATCTACATTGCTTTCCCCGTGTCTTTTTCTGCTTATGTGTCTTGCCGGGAGGTGTTGGTTGTAGTTTCGGAGTGTTTTGGGACACTTAGTACCTAAATAGAAGCTTAAGTCTTAGGATGTTGACCGTAGTCGAAACTTTGTCAAGATGAACCCGGAATGGAGTTCTGTTGGTTCCATTAGCCCCGTTGTGTGATTTTGGACTTAGGGGCATGTTCGGATTGTGTTTTAGAGGTCTATAGATCATTTAGGCTTGAAATGACCCGACCGGTCATTTTGAACTCTAGCGCGTCATTCAGCGGTTTGAGACCATGAGCAGCTTCATTTCAGGTATTATGACTCTTAGGCGTGGTAAAATTTGAAAGAAAATTCTCATTTCGGAAGCCTTAAGTTGGAAGAATTTACTAAGATTGGAATTTTGAGTAAACGACCTCGGAATCAGATTAGAAGGTTCCAGCAGGTTCGTATGATAATTTCGGACATGGGTGTATGTTCGGATCAGGTTTTGGATAACCCGGGAGCGTTTTGGCGTATATTTTGGAAGTCAACATTTTAGAAGAATTTCCTAAGTCTGGGTTGAAGTCAATTTCAGTGATATTGATGTCCATTTGGGATTTCGGATGTCCGTAGGTTATTTTGAAGTCGTTTGGCTAAAGGTAGAAATTTGAAGGTTTTTGAGAAGTATGACCGGAAGTGGAAATTTTGATATCGAGGTCGGAACGCGATTTCAAAAGTTGGAGCAGGTCTGTAATGTTGAATATGACTTGCGCGCAAAATTTGGGGTCAATCGGACGTGATTTGATGGGTTTCGACATCGGATGTAGAAGTTGGAAATTTCAAAGTTCATAAATCTTGAATTGGAGAGAGATCCGTTGTTTCGATGTTATTTGATGTTATTTGAGGCCTCGAGCAAGTCCGCATTATGTTTTAGAACAGGTGGTGTAATTGGACGGGGTCCCGGGGGCCTCCGGTGGAGTCCGGGTGGTTAACGGATCAAATTTGAAGTTTGAAGAGAAGCTAAACTGCTGGTGTCTGGTGCGACCGCACCTGCGAGGATTTGGCCGCAGGTGCGGACCGCAGGAGCAGCTTTGGCGCCGCAAATGCGAGAGTTGGGTTGGCTTGGCTGGGGCAACAGGTGCGATGGATTTTCCCCACCTACGGAGGCGCAAATGTAGATAATGGGGCGCAGGTGCGGGATATCGGGCATACCTGCGGGTGCGCAGGTGCGAGAGGGAGACCGCAGGTGCGGAATTCGGGCCTGGGCAGATTGTTTTAAAGCGGGGATTTTCCATTTCTTCTCCTATTTTCTTTTGGTATGGGCGATTTTGGAGAGCTTCAAGGGAACATTTTCTTCTGGGATCATAAGGTAAGTTATTCCAACTCACTTCAAGTTAAATACCTGGTTTAAGCTCGGATTTAAGTGTAGCAAATTGTGAAATTTTGGGATTTGGAAGAAAACCTAGAAGTTGGTATTTTGGATTTTTACCACAAATTTGAGCATAAAAATTAGTGTAAATTGTATATTTGAGCTAGTAAGACTATGGGTGGAGTTTATCTTCGAGAAATTCCGGAATCCGGGCACGTGGGTTAGAGGGCATTTTGGTCAACTTTTTGAGTAGAGTTGGGAACTTGTATAATTTTAATTGTTACAAGTATTAGAGTGAAGTTTTATTGGTTTGCCCATTATTTGAATAGTTTTGGGGCGTTGTGCATCAATTGGAGTTGTCGAAAGGGCTTGGAAGCCGATTATGGAATTTCGGAGCGACGTAAGCCTCCTTTCTAACTTTGTGAGGGGGAATTGTCCCCATAAGTGAACTAATTGAATATGTGCTACTATTTGTGGGGGCTACGTACGCACCAGGTGACGGGAGTCCATGCGTAGCTGCTAATATGCTTATGTCTGGGTAGCCTAGGACCCACTAGCTTACCTTACTTGTTGTACTTGTAACTTTGTTGATAAAACGAGGCTGCTAATATCATTGAATTAGTAAATGGGTATTTAGGTGGGTTGATCTTCATTATCTTAATCATCTAAAAAGAGAATTTATCCTTACTTTGGCTAATTATTCCCTGATGAATTCCTGAGGTATTACTTGAATGTGAGTATTTATATGGGTACCCGAGTCGCAGGTATGATTCGCGAGCGGGGTAACTCTATTATTTATATGTGATCTCTTCGGAATATATATATTCCGCGAGCGGAGTGATTCTTTCCACTACTCTCATGGGAGCGGGCCGTACGCCACGGCGGAATAGATGCATCTATGGTTCGAGCCGTTCGACCCTTCGGCAGTGCACATTTTATTATTGTTGGTTCGGGCCGAACGACCCTCGACATTTCCTACGCATGATATATACATATTATGTACCACCTGTGACTTAAATTATTAAATTTTCTTAAGGACGTAAATTGATAAATGAAATGACGGAACCCGGAGAATTTACAAATGTATGGAAACAGTTGATCTTCCCTGTCATTATTTGTTATTCTATGTTAATAACCATGTTGATATCCTTCTTATATTATATTGTATTGACCCCTAGCAAGTGTCAAATCGACCTCTCGTCACTACCTCTCTGAGGTTAGGCGGGATACTTACTGAGTACACGTTATTTTCGTACTCATGCTACACTTGCTACGCATTTTTATTGCACAAGTACATTCATAGCAATATGGTAGACTTGGAGGCTTGGGCGAACTGCACCATCCGGAGACGACTCGCAGCCGATAGAGTTTTCTCATATTGTATTCATGTTCACTTTAAATTTCTTGTCCAGCTTGTATTCCGGACAAGATTTGTAGTATTTTTATAATTCTTAGAATTGCTCATGCACTTGTGACACCGGGTTCTGGGATGTGTTTGGAATGAATTTTATTAAAATGGAATATTAGACTATCGTATTTACTTAGCGGATTTTATTCAGTTATTATGTAATAAAGTGAAAGGTAATGATTTTAAAAATGCTAAAACATGAGATTTAACTTAACCATTTACTGATTGGCTTGCCTGACAGTGGCGTCCGGCGCCATCACGACCTTATGGATTTTGGGTCGTGACAACATGGTATCAGAGCACTAGGTTCCCTTAGGTTTCACGAGTCATGAGCAAGTCTAGTAAGTCTTGTGGATACGGAGACGTCTGTACTTATCTTCGAGAGGCTACAGGGATGTTGGGAGTACTTCCATTCTTGATTTCCTCATCGTGCGATTTTATTCCTTTGAGGCTTATGCCTATGTTTCTTCCTACTCAATCTTACGTGTCTCGAAGCGCTTGCTAAATCGGGAATTTGAGGAATTGAAATGGTGCTACGGATATGGTGCGTGATGTTTTACATGCGTATTTGATTGGGGCTGTTGTTGTCACTCTGCAGAAGGATATTATGTTGTTCCAGATTAGTAGTTGTGTTTCTGAGAGCTTGGAGGCTATGCTCAGGTTGTTATGATGCCTACGATTGGTTATCGCGCGGTGTAGATATGATGGTAGAGTGCTTTCCCATATGTCGGGGTAATGAATGGCTTGAAGGGAGGTCTTCTCAGAGCGTAATTTCGAGATTTCTGTATTTTAGTTCTGGCCAATTGGACGATGAATGTTCAAGTTTGGGTGAAAAAGTAATAAGACTTGATGTTATCAAGTGAGGTGGAGTATTCACATGTGATGTGATATCGTAGTCTTTGATCGAATGGAATGTGTTAAGTTCGTCGGTGGTATAGATCTTCGGTTGCATTGGGTCAGAGTATTGTGAAGTAGTATTGAAGAAGCGGTTGTTAGAGATCATGGTATGCGGTAGTTCAGGACTGAATAGTTATTTCTAATGAGTGCGGCTCAAGAAAGATACTCTTCGGGAAGGTTTAAGGTTGTGGTGACCTACTAGTTTAAGAGCTACAGAGAATGATATTGAATTGGGCAGCATACGATGAAGGAAAACATGGTAGAAGTGTTAGGCGACTGCTAAATTTCTAAAAGGCCAGGCGTAAGAAAAGGAAGTCAGGTAGTGCTTAAACGAATTAGTTAACTAAAGTGGGAGAGTGGCAGCATAGCATATGAGTTTAGCGGTAAGACAACTGCCTATCTTGAGGAGAAGTTTGGAGTGATTTAAGAATTTTAGTGGACGGTGATTGGGTCAACGAGCTTAAATTGAAATGTTGGTTATTTCGGAAGAAGATTGGATACAACAGAGAAGAGTTATTAGGAATGAAGAAGGATGCCATGTAGCTGTGAATTTGAAAATACTGTCGCGCATTTAATAGATGTCCATGAGGAGCGGACAGACTAGTAAAGTGGTAAATGAAGAAGGGTGTAGGATGGGGTATTGATGTCGTAGATATTGTTCCGTACAACGTCGTTGGAAGGTGTCAGTTGGTAATTTCCACAAGCGGGTTATCTCCTGTGAGCAGGTTAGCGGTCGTGTGGTTGGCAAGTTATACGGGGAATTCTATTGGCTATTCGGTAGGAGGCTGAATACGTGAATGATGCTAGAGAATTTG
>MDKH01163359.1:0-30642 GCA_005239495.1 Nicotiana undulata
ATGTTTCCGCATTATTTGCTCATTTTCTGGATGTTCCTCGTGAGTCCTTGGGTTCTCCTTTGTGTGTGTCCACTCCTATGGGCAATTTTGTGGTAGTATACGGGGTCTACCAATCTTGTGTGATCATCTTCTGTGGGCTTGAGACCAGAGCAAACTTTCTATTGCTCGATATGGTTGATTTAGAGGTTATTTTGGGCATGGATTGGCTATCTCCATATCATGCTGTGTTGGATTGCCATGCCAAGACAGTTACCTTAGCCATGCCTAAGTCGCCGAGGTTAGAGTGGAGGGGTTCTTCAGTTAGTGCATTCAGTCGGGTCATTTCCTATATGAAGGCTCGGCACATGGTCGAGAAGGGTTGCTTAGCTTACCTTGCTTTTGTGCGGGACACCACCGCCGAGTCTCCTACCATTGATTCAGTGCCTGTTGTTCGAGAGTTTCCAGATGTGTTTCCTTCAGATCTTCCAAGCGTGCCTCCAGATCGAGATATAAAATCCTGTATTGATTTGGCTCTAGATACTCAGCCAATTTCCATTCCCCCTTATCGTATGGCTCCTAAGGAGCTAAAGGAGTTGAAGGAGAAGCTTGAGAAGTTTTTGGCCAAGGGGTTCATCAGGTCGAGTGTGTCACCGTGGGGTGCTCCGGTCTTATTTGTGAAGAAGAAGGACTATCGTCAGCTGAATAAGGTGACCATCAAGAACAAGTATCCTCTGCCGCGCATTGATGATTTGTTTTACCAGTTGTAGGGTGATCGGGTGTTTTCTAAGATTGATCTGAGATCGGGTTATCACTATTTGAAGATTCGGGCTTCTGATGTTCCGAAGACTGCATTTCGCACCAGATATGGCCATTATGAGTTTCTAGTGATGTCCTTCGACTTGACTAATGCCCCAGCAGCATTTATGGACTTCATGAATAGGGTGTTCAGGCCGTTTATCGACTCCTTCATTATTTGTTTCATTGATGATATATTGATCTACTCACGGAGCCTTGGTGAGCACGAGCAACATTTGAAAGTTGTGCTTCAAGCCTTGCGAGAGCAGAAGCTATATGCTAAGTTCTCCAAGTGCGAGTTTTGGTTGGATTCGGTGGCATTTCTAGGGCATGTGGTATCCGGAGAGGGTATCAAGGTTGATCCGCAGAAGATTGAGGCAGTTTAGAGTTGGCCGCGTCCTACTTCAGCTTCAAAGATCAAGAGTTTTCTGGGTCTAGCAGGCTATTATCGATGATTTGTGGAGGGATTCTCTTCTATTGAAGCTCTATTAACTAGATGGACTCAGAAGAATCCCTTATTTTGATGGTCCGACAAGTGTGAGGCGAGCTTTCAGAAGCTCAAGTCAGCATTGACCTCAGCACCAGCTCTATCATTGCCTTCTTAGTCTGGGATGTATACTGTATATTGCGACGCTTCACGCGTCGGGTTTGGATGTGTGTTGATGCAGGATGGCAGGATTATTGCTTATGCTTCGCGCCAGCTAAAGGTTCATGGAAAGAATTATCCTGAGCACGACTTAGAGTTGGCGGCTATTGTTCATGCTTTGAAGATTTTGCGGCACTATTTGTATGGTGTGTCATGTGAGGTCTACACTGACCACCGCAGTTTGTAGCATTTGTTTAAGCAGAGGGACCTTAATTTGAGGCAGTGGAGATGGCTGTAGTTCTTAAAAGACTATAATCTCACTATTCTATATCACCTGGGCAAGGCGAATGTAGTAGCAGATGCTTTGAGCAGGAGAGCAACGAGTATGGGTAACTTGGCCTACATTGCAGCTGAGGAGAGACCTTTAGCCTTGGACATTCAGTCCTTGGCCAATCGCTTTGTGAGATTGGACCTTTCGGAGCCTCGTCGAGTTTTGGCTCGTGTAGTTTCTCAGTCTTCATTGTTGGGGGAGATTAAGGCTCGACAGTTTGATGATCCATGTCTTGCAAAGCTTCGGGACACGGTGGTCCACGGTAGGGCCAAGGAGGTTATCTTGGGCGAGGATGGTGTTCTGAGACTCCAAGGCCGATTGTGTGTTCCTGATATTGATGGCCTGGGGGAGAGGATTCTAGCAAGGCGCACATATCTCGGTATTCGGTTCATCCAGGAGCGACGAAGATGTATCATGATTTGAAGCAGCATTACTGGTGGAGGCGGATGAAGAAGGATATAGTGCAGTATGTGGCTAGGTGTCTTAATTGTCAGTAGGTCAATTACGAGCACTAGAGGCCGGGAGGCTTGTTTCAGCAGATGCCCATTCCTGAGTTGAAATGGCAGCACATCACCATGGACTTCATGGTTGGGTTGCCTCGGACTTTGCGGAAGGTTAACGCGGTTTGGGTCATTGTGGATAGATTGACCAAATCAACGCATTTTATTCCTGTGGCTACTACTTATACTACAAAGAGGTTGGCTCAGATTTATATTCGAGAGATAGTCCGGTTGCACGGTGTGCCGGTGTCTATTATATCAGATCAAGGTCCTCAGTTCACTTCGCCCTTTTGGAGGGCTTTGCACAGTGAGGTGGGCACTCAGATAGACCTCAGTTAAGCATTTCACCCTCAGACTGATGGCCAGTCAGAGCGTACAGTTCAGATTTTGGAGGATATGCTCAGGGCTTGTGTGATTGATTTTGGCGGTCAGTGGGACCAATTCTTGCCTTTGACAGAGTTTGCATACAATAATAGTTATCAGTCCAGCATCGAGATGGCTCAATTTGAGGCTTTATATGGTCGACAGTGTCGTTCTCCGGTTGGGTGGTTTGAGCCTGGCGAGGCCAAGTTATATGGCACAGATCTGGTGAGAGATGCTTTGCAAAGGGTGAAGCCTATTCAGGAGAGGCTCCGCACAGCTCAGTCCAGACAGAAGAGTTACGCAAATCAGCGGGCGCGTGATGTAGCATTTATGGAGGGAGATAAGATTATGCTGAAGGTTTCGCCGATGAAGGGTATCATGAGATTCGGGAGGAAGGGAAAGCTGAGCCCCGGGTTTATAGGTCCAATCGAGTTATTGAGGTGAGTCGGAGAGGTCGCTTATGAGCTTGCTTTACCTCCAGCCTTATTAGGAGTTCATCTAGTTTTCCACGTATCCATGATTCGGAGGTATCACACCGACTTCTCCCACGTAGTTGATTACATCACGATTCAGTTAGATGAGAAGTTGTGCTACGAGGAGGAGCCAGTAGCTATTATTAATAGGCAGGATCGCCAGTTGAGGTCTAAGACAGTTTCTGCGGTTAAGGTTCAGTGGAGGGGCCAACCAGTTTAGGAGGCGACTTGGGAGTCCGAGGAGGATATGCGGAGCAGATACCCACAGCTATTTAGCACCCCAGGTACGATTCTAGACCCATTCGAGGATGAACGTTTTCTTAAGAGGGAGAGAATGTAACGACCCGACCGGTCGTTTTGCGTATTAGGATCCCGTTCCCTTAAATGAAACCTTCCGTAGCGGCTATTCGTGCTTTATGACTCGCGGGGTCGGGTGGTTCAAGATTCGGGAATGGTTTGAGTGCTTTAGGAACACTTGGTTCCTTAAGGTTGGCCTATTTGGCCAAGTTTGACTTCGATCAACACTTTGAGCAAACGACCTCGGAATCGAGTTCTGACAGCTCCAGTAGCTACGTATGATGATTTCGGACTTGGGCGTATGCTCGGATCCGGTTTTCGATGACCCGGGAGCATTTCGGCGCCCGAAATGGAAATCAGGATTTCCTTAAGTTTGAAATTTGGATTGGAACGTGATTTTTTCTATCGAGGTCCGAAAGGAATTTCGAGACCGAGAATAGCTCCGATATATCATTTATGACTTGTCTGCAAAATTTGAAGTCATTACGAGTTGTATAGGTCGGTTCGACGCATCGTTATGGAAATATAGAGTTTGAAAGTCTTAAAGTTATGAATTCGGAGGTTTTTGGATGTGATTTTGAGTTTTTGCGTTGTTTTGAGTGTTTTGTGGGTTCGAGCAAGTCCGTATAATGATTTGGGACTTGTTGGTATTTTTGGACGGGGGCTCGGGTGGGCCCAGGTACCTCCCGGAACCCGCGAGAGGCCAAATACTAGCTAAAAACACTGTTGGTGCAGTTGTAGCTAGTGTGACCGCAAGTGCGGTTGCCCAGCCGCAGGTGCGGGACCCCTTCTACAGTCCCAGCCTCGCAGGTGCGCAACTTCTGCAGGTGCAGACCATTTTTCGTAAGAGCGGGACCGCAGGTGCGGCCCCTAAATCCCCAGGTGCGAACCCAGCTCCCCCGACCATTTTCCGCAGGTTCCTTATTTGGTATGTATACATGTTGTGGGGGACGCCTACGTATCAAGTGACGAGAGTCCTTACGTGGCGACTGTATTGCTATGTCGGGTAGCTTTAGGTCTCACGAGCATGCCTCTATGTGCCTTATTTGTACCTTGTATGTATTGTAAGTTGTGATTGTTGTTGAGATGACATGGAAAGGTTAAATATTATGATTTCAATCCAAATTGGCTACAGTGGTATTGGCACGGTCCTGTTGGGTTCACTGTTGAGTCGGTACACATATAATTTTATATATGAATATGCACTTGTTATCGAGTCAACACACGAGTCGCAGGTATGATTCGCGATCGTGGGTAGCTTATCATTATCGAGTCAGCACATGAGTCGTATACTGGATGCGCGATCTTGGGTCAGCCTATTACTATTGAGTCAGCACGCGAGTCGCAGGTATGATTCGCGATCGTGGATTAGCTTATGACCTCAGTCCTTATGACCACCCTTATGACTATGGTCGGCTGTCTTGTTCTGGTATTGTTTTATGACTTGAGTCTGAGTCACTTATAGTAGGATTGACAGGTATTGTATAAACGGAGGATTTGGCACTTGCAGTTCATTTTCACTTGTTACCTGGATTACATTATTTGCCTATGTACTTGTTGATTTCTGTTTCACATGCCTACTTCTTTAGCCATATATCTTTTTATATTATATTGCGGGATACTCACTGGGTACATATTTATTTATGTACTCATGCTGCACTTCTTCTTCTTCTGTACTTGACTATACATGTCCGGAGGTCGGTAATCCTGATTATCAGGCCGGTGCTAGGTACTGACTTGCGCTGATTAGACTTCACGGTGAGCTGTTCTTCCTAGCGGTCCTTGGCAGCACCCTGAATTTTCCTTGTCATTTTCCCGTCTATTTCATTCAGACTGTGGACTTGTATATATATTATCTTTGTATACTCAGATAGTTGCCCGTGACGCTCGTGACACTAGTTCCTGGCACACACGTAGTGCATATTTTGGGTTTTGGGCTGTATATTCATACATATGCTTTATTTTGACCATGTATTGTTATGATTTTATTTTCATATCAAGCTATCATCATGTTTACTTGTCTTAAACTGGTAAATATTGAGTTGTCTAATCAAATGGGAAGGGTAACACCTAGTGTAATTCATATTGGCTTGCCTAATCCCGCTGTTGGGCGCCATCGCGACCTAAATTAGGATTTGGGTCGTGACACTCAGTCCTCCCAATCACACATATACAGCCCCACGGGCAAACATCACACATATTCAGCCCACCGTAAAATCATCACTCAATAGGTACTTGCGCTCACTAGGGGTGTGTACAGACTCCGGAGGGGCTACTTCAGCCCAAGCACTATATCAAGCCAATCATGGCATAAATCAATGAGGCCCTCGGCCTATATCAAACTTGTTGCGGCGTGCAACCCGCTCCCATAAATAAACATGTTGCGGCGTGCAACCCGATCCCATAAATAAACATCACAATCAGGCCATCGGCCTCACTCGTAAATATCCTCACAATCAGGCCCTTGGCCTCACTCATAAATATCCTTACAATCAGGCCCTCAACTTCAACCATAAACATCCTCACAATCAGGCCCTCGACCTCACTCATAAACATCCTCACAATCAGGCCCTCGACCTCACTTAGTCATCAATCTCTCCAATCTCTATCTCTCTCGTGCTCACAATGTCATGAAACTAGCCCAAAAATGATGATGTGATGTATCGATGAGTAATAACCAAGACTGAGATATGATATGCATATGAGTGCGTATGACTGAGTATATAAAACAATGAAAGCATATAACTCCACAACATAAATGACCTTAGTGTGTCCAAACAGTATCGACATCAGTCTAAACATCATATCTAACATGGATGACAACTCAATTACTATATCAGATGGTGGAGACACAGATAACAACAAGATAGGGCCACTATACAGTGCCATGGGAACCTCAAACTCCCAATTCACAGGGTGCACGCCCACACGCTCGTCACCTAGCATGTGCGTCACCTCAATACCGATCACATAACACGTATTGCGAGGTTTCATACCCTCAACACTAAGTTTAGAAGAGTTACTTACCTTGAACGAGCCGATGCCCATAGCGAGCAAGCCATGCGATGCTCCAAAGATGCCATCCCGCGTGTTCCGGCCTCCAAACGTCTCGAAACTGACCAACAATAATTCAAATACATCAAACAAGGCTAAAGGAACCGATCCCGGTCATAAAAGATCAACTCTTGAATCAAAACCCAAAATCGGCCCAAAAGCCAAACCCGGGCCCGCACCTCAAAAACTAACATAACTCACCAAATCTGACAACCCATTCAATTACGAGTCCAACCATACTCGTTTCACTCAAATCTGACTTCAATTCGATGTTCAAAACTCAAAAGTTCATATTATGAAACTTTAGTCCAAAACTCCCAATTTCCTCCTTAGAATCATTAGCCAAAAGCTAAAGTCGAAGATAGATTCACGGAATATGATCAAAATCCAGTAGAGAACACTTGCCCCAATCGTTGTGATAAAATTTTCTCCAAAATTTTTCTTTAATCCGAGCTTGGAAATGTCCAAATGAAGCCAAAATCGCGAACCCTTGTATTTATAATTCTGCCCAACACTTCCGCATTTGTGACCACCGTATTTGCGGTAAGATTGTCGCATTTGCGACCACACTCACCAGTCGACCCCCGCGCACCTGCAGAATAAATTTCACTCATGCGCACCCGCAGGTGCGATCTTTCCTTCGCATCTGCGATGAGCTCCAGCCATGACTTTTTGAGCATGTGCAACACATGGCTCGCACTTGCGGCCCTTCCACATACACAATACCAATCGCAAGTGCGGAACACTAGAACCAGCAGCTGCAAATACTAAAGAAATGATCTGAAATAAATCTGAAACACGCCCAAGCCCCTTGGGACCCCGTCCAATCATACCTAAAAGTCACATACCTAACACATACCTACTCGAGGCCTAAAAACACACATAACAACCTCGAAGTGACGAATCACACCTCAATTCGAACCCAATGAACTTTGAACTTTCTAAATTTCCAAAACACACGCCGAAACATATCAAATCACCTCGTAATGAACTCAAAATTTGCACACAATTCCCAAATGACATGATGAAGCTATTCCAATTCTCGGAACCACAATCGAATAAGATATCTTCAAAGTCAACTTTTGGTCAAACTTATGAACTTCCCAAGCTTTCAAATCTCCAATTTTCGCTAATTCTGAAACCTTCAAGAAACATACAAATGCAAATCTGGGCATACGTCCGAGTCCAAAAACACTATCCGGACCTAACGGAACCATCGAAACTCCGTTCCAGGGTCAAATTCTCAAAAACTCAAACTTGATCAAACCTTTCCAATTTGAAGCTTCCAGTTGGGAATCATTCTTCTAAATCAATTTCGAATAACCTAAAAGATAAAATTGACGGTTCACTTAAGTCATAATACATCACACGAAGCTACTCATGCCCTCAAATAACCGAGCGAAGTAAAAATGCTCAAAATGACCGATCAGGTCGTTACAGCCTGTCGTGCCCCTTTTTTCCTCGCGGAGATCGGGTATATGACATTTTTGGTTAAGGCACCTCTTTCCTTTTGGGAAAGGGGTTTTTGTTTTTGAGAGTTGCCACCTAACGATTTTTAAAGGTGCGTTAGGACACCAAAGAGGTTCATTTACAACTACGTTGTTAACCAGAGATAGGGTAACGGTTTGAAATTATCCTAAGGGGAAGGTGTTAGGCACCCCTCAGGATCAACAAGTGTGGTTCCCTGCCAAACAGCTTTTGCGAATTTGTACGACTTTGGCAAACAAACAAGTAAGGGCTCAAATTAGAGGGGATTTAAGCCTAAGTACACATAGAGGTTTGAAAACAATTAATGAAAAGAAGTTTCGAAAAGCGTTACAATCTAAGCATGTGAGAGTAAGGATATCCTAGGTTTATGGTAACATGGATCACATCAATGCAATACCCGATATGACACTCCTCAAAGAGGGGCTACACGTGGTATTAGCGCACCAGTCATCATATCCATATTCTACCCTTTCCCACCCCGTGAAGGTAATTAAAGCGCGTATTGGTCATGAACTCTATTGCATGCTGCTATCCGTCCCTTCCTATCAGTCCCGGAGGAAGTTAGGACTACTATCCTAAAAGGAAGGTTTCTAAGTACACCCTCAGGTTTCAAAGGTAAAACTGCTAAGGCGACAAATAACAAAACAAGTAGGACTGCACATAAGGGAAGAACATGGAAAGCAATTAAGGGGCTCAAGTATACCTCCACATATAGTGCACATACACAGCATGTCTCGTAAACAAATTTAGGTCCAGATTCAGCTCCTAAACATGATATCTAAGTGACAATAGCAGAGTTCAATTACATCACATAACTCAGAGAGGAAGTCTTAGTCATGGCTTGCCTACTGATTTTAGCATGCTAGTAGTTAAACATGATCACAAAGACAGGTCTGGTTTTATTTCTCGTAATTGATTACATAAGGCTTGCCTAGGTGTAGCATAACATGCAACATTTGTATTTGTTAAAGGTTTCAGATTCCCAATCCTAATAACATGTGATCCTAAGTGTGTACAAAGGACTGATTACCAATTTGTTTATGCCAGGGGACTGTTTCAGACATATGTTTAGACTAAGTATGATCCTATTGCACGATGTCTAATGCAGCATAGTAACTTAAATATGATTTTCTAAATGAATAAAGGGTTATAGCGTTATGCATAACTTTAGGAATAACATAGGTGGCAAATTTTAATAGTTGTTTACCTAGAACATGATCTCTACGTATATAGCATGGTAAAGCATGATTGCAGATTTGTTAACACACTCGTTTTAAGGAAGGATTTAAATTACGTTTTCAGAATCACATGATAGCAGTTTTTCATTGTTATTACTGATCCTATGAATAGGATTTTCTAAGTGAGGATGATGTGCTGAAAGAAAAGCAGATGTATCAACATAAGTGACAAAAGGCATGGCATGCTTGATTCCTAGACATGGTTAATAGTGCGCAAATAGGAAAAATAAACTTAGAGAAACATGATTGTTTAACCAAAGAATTAGATCCTTTGACCAAATTTATTTTTAGGATGAACACGGGTTACTGATAATCAAAGAAATAATATTAAGTAAAGAAGAGTCAGTAAATGACGATAATAAGATGCTTAGAAAAAATAAAGTGTATTGCATTCGTCGTCTAGATGTCCTTTACAAGTTATATCCTCTTCCCTTATATAGGGAATTTCTTAATATAACGTCTACCCCTCACAATGATCGCTCATTAATGACAAATTATTACATTAATGGGACATTACAAGGAGTAATCGTAACTGTTGCGTGAAGATTGTGTAACGTGTGAGTCATTAATTTGGGATCTCCGAATCTGCCCGTAGCTCTGTCCAGATTTATTCTGACCGTGTCTCTTCTTTGTCTCAATTAGGTTGGGTTCCCGTAGCTGATTACCCCGTAGGTTTATTGATATGTACCTCTCTGTTCCTTACCTCTTTATAGAATCATATCCAGCTTTCATATTTTCCTTAGTCCACGTAGCTGGCTGAGTTGTCAAGAATCATATTTTGTGTGAAACTCTTTTTTACCAATACAGATAGTCCCCCCACTTACAATTTATTTATTGATTAATATTTGGTAAGTGGATACGCATTTATGGTGGGAATATTTTGATGTCGCTTTATCTGGGAACATATGTGTCGTTTGTCACTTCCATTTAATGCCCAAACCACGTGCCCCTTCCGAATTGGTTCTGCAGTTACTTGGCGCCTTTTAAGGCTTTTTGCGGTTGTGTCAGTCACGAAGTGACACCTTCAATTATGACTTTTCTCATCATTGTTTTTTCCCATGTTTGACGGTTGTCTTCAAGTACAAATACCTCTTCTTCTTTTCTTTACTTTCACGAAACGCTTTATAATTTGTCTTTTTTATTTGTAAAGAATTCCTTCTTGTCTTCGTAATTATTTCTTCCTCTAACCAACATGATAGAGTTATAGTTGTTGAAGGATTAACCCCTTCTTCTGCTCCAACCCGGAGTCATAGAGGTGGTAGATTAAGGAGCTTAGGTGTTATTCCTTTGAGAGGCTCTTCTTCTTCCCCGATTATTTCTCCTCCATCTGCTAGGTCTTTAGTTTCTTCAAGAGCTAAGGCTTCTAGGTCTTCCTCTAGGGGTAGATATCATCATGGGCCTTTACCCGAACCTCGAGTAGACAAAATTATACCTGCTGAGTTCACCTTCACTAGGGATAGTCAAGTCCTTGTAGATCAGTTAATATCTCTAGATAGTGCTGATAGGTACCCTACCCTTATCACTGAAGGTCAGATTTCCCTTGTTCGCAGGAAATGTTTTTGGAGGTCTGATTTCCCTGTCTATATTCCGAATATGAACAAAAGAATAACATCTTACAAGACGGGCATTCTTTTATTTATACGTACCCTTTTACTTTAGGATTTAGAACTCCTATCGATCTAGTCATCATGGACTTCTGTCGTTTCTTAAGAATTTGCTTAGGACAGGTTGGTCCTCTTGTGTGGCGGGTTGTTGCGTGTCTCAGATGCTTAGCTACTTAGGCCTCGGTTCCTATTACTTTTAACCATCTTATTCATCTTTATTCTCCTGCTTTATTTCGTCAAGGGATTTTTACTCTGGCTGCTAGGAGTAAAAGAGTGTTGGAAACCCCTGGAGACTATAAGGATAGAGGTTTGTACCTCCTGTACATTGATGTGCCCACTGCTGGTTTAGTGGGCGAGGAAAATCTGCCCTTCCCTGAGAAGTGGAATCGTGCACGTGAGTACCTTTTAGCTCATATTTGTTATCTTTCTCCTTTTTGGTTGAAGTGTTTTACTAACACCGTATATGTTTCTTCTTCCTTCAGCAATCATGGGTACTGTTGAGAATGTCTCTAGTATCCGTGATTGGGTAGAAAAATTGTTGTCGGTTGCTCCCTTAAAAGAAAGGTCTTGGAAGTACTTCTTTGGGAAGTACAGTTGGAAAGTAAAGACCCACGGTAAGTGAAGCTTTGGTTTCCGATCCTTTTCTTAGTCGAGCCTTTTTTCTTCTTTCGCTTAACCTTTTTCCTTTTTATAGGGTTTCCCGCTCGTGGGGTGTCTGCTGCATCCATTCTGAAAATGTCTCTGGCTCAGGCCCAAGATATTATTCTTGGTTCTTTTTCCTCGAAGAGGAAGGTTAGTGAGTCTCGAACTTTAGAAGAAGAAGAAGAAGAAGAGGAGGTCACTTTGGTGCACAGGTCACGAAGAAGGAGGGTGATTTTGGATGATGAGTCTTCACCCGCGGTTGTGCCTTCCGTGCCTGAAGTCATTCTCTCTTCCTCTGAAGATGCTTGTCCATCTCCCGCACACGAGTCTGCGGATCATTTGTTTCGTGAAGGTTTTGGATCCGCTATTGATGAAGTCCCTTTGGCTGTCATTCCTGCATCTTTCAGAGAAGCTTTTTCGTGTGCTCCGGCTATCTCCTTCTCTCCCTTGGCTACTCCCATTGCCGTGGCTCTTTCACTCCCTCAAGTTTCCGTGCCTATTACTTCTTATTCTCCACAATTTGCATTATCCGTGGCTCCTTTACCTCAGCCTGCTTCCGTGCCTCCTCCTGTTAGAGAAGTAGGGTCTTCTAGCAGGGAGATGAGGAAAGTCCTAATTGAGGTTCTGGCTGATGGAAGTCTTTCAAAAAGAAATCTGGCTAACCCGAAGTGTTTTTGAAGCCTTTGATTGGCCCAACAGAGAGGACTAGGCTTGATAGCCATAGCGCCCTTACATGGGCTAGCGAAGTTGTTCATTCCTCTTTGAAGGTAAAATGCGTTGTTTCTCATTTCATTTTTGTACATGAAATTTATTATCTAATTGATTTCCTTTTTTTTGTAGACCATTCTTATAGTCATAGAACTTATGAAGAGGATTTCTAACACTAAGCAAGAGCTAAAGGAGTGGTATGCTGAAGCAGGGAATTGGAAGGGGCAATATGAAAACCTGAGGCTCGACATGGAAGCCTTAGAAGAATAGAAGAGTACCTTGGAGCGGCAATTGAGAGTCGTGGCTGCGGAATTGGTAGTGGAGAAGGCTTCCTCTAACCAAGCGGACAAATACAAGAGCGTTCTTGAGTCTTCGTTTGCTGAGCAATTATCCCGTGCCTCAGAAGAAATTAGGAGCTTGAAAGATTTGATGGGGCAGAAGAGGAATACTCAGGCGAGCTTGTGCAGTCACTCACCCGGACTCAGGAGGATCTTCGAAATGCTTTAGATAAAGTTCAATCTCTGGAGGAGTCGATTGTTCCTTTGAGGGCTGTCCATGAAGCTGCAGAAGCTGAAAAGGATGAGCTAAGAGCTGAGCTTGAGGTATGGGAGAGAGATTATGATGCTCTCGAAGAGGCGACTGCTGTCGATGTTAGTTTGGCATACATGAATTCCCGTCTCGACCCATTGACGGAAATGAGTCGGGAAGATTTTGATCTTGACGCTGAAATTGCTAAAATCAAGGAAGCCATGGAGAAGGCTCAACAAGATCATACTCTCTCTACACCTGAAAATGAGACTCCCGCTACTCACGCCTCTTCGTCTCAAGTTGCTCCTGTTCTTGCCGTTCGTGAAGAAGTCACTCCTCCACCTCAAGAAGATTAAGCTGTTGATTCACCCCTTTTTTTTATTGGTGGTTACCCCCAGCTCCATCGGGGGTAAAATTGGATCTTTCGAAGTCCCCAAATGACAACTTAGGGCACCTTAATGTATAAATTATATGCGGCTAAGTACTAGTTACTACTTAGTTTTTACTTAGCCACTTTTTTTGAATGTATGCAAGTATGGCTTTTTCGCTTTGAGTTTTTGTTTCACTCTTAAGCCTTTTTCATGTTTTAATTTTTGAGGTTTTTGTTATACCTCTGAGTTTTTGCATGAAGATGCTGAAATAACTCGTACCTTTTCGTAGTAGGCACGTTGTTGTATATAAAATGTGAGCCTTTTTGTAGTAGGCTTTATTTATGAAAGAGGGCCCTTTATGATTGACATTAATGAAGAAGACGTCTCAACTTCATGATGGTGTAATAATGCAATAGAGTGATAGGAATTTTTCACATGTTTAAGAATGTTTCTGAGGAAAGTTTTTTGTTTGAACTTCCACGACATTTTACATGTGTTTGATTATCGTCTATAACTTATGTTGCAACTGTTTTTATTTAACAGATTTGATATACACTTGTATTTCGTAACTGTTTTTCATATGTAACAATTTTTTCGAGTTAATACAAGTGAACAACTGTTTTTCGTTTGTAACAGTTTTTATAAAGATTGGGGCTTTCACCCGCAACTGTTTTTGTTGATAACAGTTTTTAATAAGTACGAGGAAAATGCTTTTACATCCGTAACTGTTTTATTTGGTAACAGTTTTTGAACAAATATAATGGTTTTGATCTTTCATTCGTAACTCTTTTATTTGATAACAATTTTTTATATGAGTACAAAGATTTTGTAACTGTTTTTAATCACAACAGTTTTTGAATGAGTACAATGATGATGATCTTTTACCCCTAACTGTTTTTCAGTTACAACAGTTTTTGAATAAGTACAAAGATGTGCATTTCTTCCTCGTGGCTAATATTTTGCCTTTCAACCCGAAGGTTTTTTTAGTCTTCAGCTCTTTCGATTCTACTCGTATCACTTGACTTATTGGGTAGATGGATCTTCAGGCTCGAGCTTTGACTTTCTGATAGTTTTTCTTGCTTCGTCTTAACCTTCCATACTATATAGTCCCCAAAGTGTTTGAGCTTTGAAGAATGAAATCTTGAGCACTTGCCTATTCCTTACTTTTGGTCCTTTTCCTGAAAAGGAAAAACGTGCGGGACTCGAAGGTATATAGTTTTTAGATGATGACTCCTTAACCCTTTAAAACGTCCATCAGAAAGTGTAACCCTAGACCGTGAATTGTGTTACTTCCTTGTATCTTTGCAGGTCTAATATCATCATCTTGTGATGGGTTAGCTTTATGTCTATCATCTAAAAAAGTTAGTAAAATTAAATATTCAAAATAAAATCGAACGTGTGATACCTGACCGGGGGTACTTCTTTTACGTAGAAGTAGTAGTTCTTCAAGTGGATGGCATTCCAGCTTGTTGGTAGGATTCTGCCGTCCATGGCTTCCAGCTCGTAGGCGCCCTTCCCAGCTATGCCTCAGACTTTTTATGGTCCTTCCCAATTTGGATTCAACTTTCCTGCGCCTGCTTCTTTCGTTGATTGAAAGACCTTTTTGAGGACGAAGTCCCCAATCTTGAAGTATCTGAGATGAGCTTTACGGTTGTAATAACGTTCTATGATTTGTTTTTGGGCTTCCACCCGTATTAGCGCTGCTTCCCTTCGTGTTTCAAGCAGATCTGGATTAGTCCTCATTTCGTCATCATTTGCTTCCGCCGTGGTTGTTATAAACCTTATTCTTGGTTCGCCAATTTCCACAGGTATTAAGGCTTCTGAGCCATAGACATGTGCGAACGGAGTTTCTCCCGTGGCTATTTTTGAAGTTGTTCTATATGCCCATAGTACCGCTGGTAACTCATCAGGCCAATTTCCTTTGGCTTTATCTAGCCACTTCTTCAGGTTGTTGATGATGATTTTAATCGTCGATTCTGCTTGACCGTTAGCCACGGGGTGGTATGGCGTTGAAGTGATCCGTTGGATTTG
Source organism: Nicotiana undulata (assembly GCA_005239495.1). Lineage (NCBI taxonomy): Eukaryota > Viridiplantae > Streptophyta > Magnoliopsida > Solanales > Solanaceae > Nicotiana > Nicotiana undulata. The sequence continues at coordinate 14,989 of MDKH01163359.1, forward strand.
CCAACTTTCAAAGAATTATGTGATTTGTGAGCCTATGAACTGTGGGCCATTATCACACACGATCTCCCATGGTATACCAAAGCGGCATATTATGTTTCGCCACAAGAAGCTTTTAACTTCCTTTTCTCGCACTTGTTAGAATGCTTCTGCCTCTACCCATTTTGTAAAATAGTCAGTAAGTACGAGTAGATACCGTACCTGTCCTTTAGCTGGGGGAAGAGGTCCCACAATGTCGATACCCCATTTCATGAAGGGTCATGGGGATATAAATGGATGCAATAATTCCGTTGGTCGATGCATGTTATTGGCGAACCTTTGGCACCTGTCGCATTTAGATACGAAGTTCTCGGCTTCTTCTTCCATCTTGGGCTAGTAGTACCCAACTCTGATTAAGGTTTTTACCAAGGATATCGCTCCTGAATGATTTCCGCAGTGTCCTTCATGGACTTCTTTCATCACGAACTCCGTTTGACTAGGTCCGAGGCATTTAGCTAGGGGTCGTCCGAACATCTTGCGATATAATGAATTGCGAATAAGGCAGTACCGTGCAGTTTTATGACAAAGTGCTTGAGCTGTTTTCTTGTCTTCAATTACGGTGCAATTCTGCAAAAAATTAAGAATATCGTTTCTCAAATCCCAAGTTAAATTGCTGGTCGATCGCTGAATGGAATAGAAGAACGACAATTGCATTGTCTTTTTTTGTTACTTCTGTGACTGCTGCGAGGTTAGCTAATGCATCTGCCTCTGCATTTTCCTCTCTAGGTATTTTTATTACCTTTCATGTTTTAAATTGCCTCACGAGTTCTCGTGCCTTTTCTAGATACTGTTGCATTCGAGTCTCTCGAGCGATGTAAGTCCCCTGCAGCTGAGTTACTACCAGTTGGGAGTTGCTGTTGTTTACGATTTGCTTGATTGAGACTTCTCGTGCGAGTTCTAGTCCTGCAATAACAGCTTCATACGCTGCTTCATTGTTAGTTATAGGATAACATTTGATAGCCTACCGTGTCTTTTCACCCGTGGGTGATATTAAGACTATGCCTAAGCCGACGCCTTTTACATTGGAAGAGCCATCGGTAAATAGGGTCCATAGACCCGGATTAGCACCGTTAAAGAGTTGTAACTCTTTTTCCACTTTAGGGACAATGCTATTACTAAAGTCAGCAACAAAATCAGCTAATATTTGAGACTTAATTGCAGTCCTAGGTTGATAGATTATTTCATGCTCACTTAATTCTATGGCCCACTTGGCTAATCTTCCTCACAGTTCCTGTTTATGCAAAATATTTCTTAAAGGATATGAAGTCACAACAATGATTAGAAGACATTGAAAATATGGTCGTAATTTTCTAGATACCATTATTAAAGCTAAGGCTAACTTTTCTAGATGTGGATATCTAGTTTCAGCATCTAGTAAAGTTTTACTTACATAATAAATAGGAGATTGTTTACCTTTATCTTCTCTTACCAATATTGCACTTACAACAATTTCTGAGACAGCTAGGTAGATGTACAGTCTCTCCCCTTCTTTTGGTTTTGATAGTAGCGAGGGTTTTGATAGATAAGCCTTCAAATTCTTGAGGGCCTGTTGACATTCTTCAGCCCATTCGAACTGATTATGCTTTTTGAGGACTGAAAAGAATTTAAAACTTTTTTCGGATGACCTGGAAATAAATCTTCCTAAAGCTGCGATTCTTCCCGTTAGTCTTTGAACTTCTTTTTTATTTGTTAGTATATCAGGTATTTCTTCTATAGCTTTAATTTGAGCGGGATTTACCTCTATTCCCCTGTTTGATACAAGGAAACCCGAAAATTTACCTGATTGTACACCAAAAGCGCATTTTTCTAGATTTAGCTTCATATTATACCTGCGTAAAATGTCAAAAGTAGTAGAAAGATGCTGGAAATGGTCTTCCGCCTGTGTTGACTTTACCAACATGTCATCAATGTAAACTTCCATCGTTTTTCCAAGATGTTCATGGAACATCTTGGTCAGTAGCTTTTGATAGGTGGCTCCAGCGTTTTTTAAGCCAAAAGGCATGACTTTATAACAATAAGTCCCCCTGTTTGTAATAAAGGAGGTTTTTTCCTCGTCTGAGGGATCCATCTTAATCATATTATAACCAGAATATGCATCTAGAAACCTTAATAATTCATGACCTGCGGTGGCATCAATCATCTGATCTATATGTGGTAATGGGAAAGAATCTTTAATGCATGATTTATTTAAATCTGTATAATCTACGCATACTCTCCATTTGCCATTCTTTTCAGGTACTACCACAGTGTTAGCTAACAAGTTAGGGTACGTTACCTCTCGTATCGAACCAATTTTCAAGAGTTTCTGTACCTCTTTCTCAATCACTTAGTTCTTGAATTGTCCTTGATTTCTTTTCTTTTGCTTAACAGGTACGAAATATGGATCTTCATTTAGTTTATGAGTCATCACTTCTGGTGGGATACCTGTCATATCTGAGTGGGACCACGCAAAGCAATCTGTGTTAGCCTTTAAATAATCAATTAACTTACCTTTTCGACAAGGGCTTATCCTCGTGCCTACATACACCTTCTTTTTAGGTTTTTGTTCAAACAATAGAACAACTTCGAGCTTTTCAGTAGTTGTTTTGATGTGTTCGTCTTCATCTAGTTCATGAATGACGTCCGGTCTGGAATCTACATCTGTGTGGTCCAATGCATCTTCCGTGGTGATTAGATTTACCTTCTCGTGAGTATCTCCTTTCGTATCTGCTTGAACGTTCACTTCTTTTGTACATGTTTGGTTAGTAACTTTTTCCGTACCTATTTGAACGGTGACATCTGTCTGGAAGATTTCTCTATCTTCCGGCTCTTCCGTATCTACTTTTTTGTTATAATGTGCCACGGAAATTATATTTCTAAAGGTCTATTGATCACCTCTAATCTGTCTGATTCCCCATTCTGAGGGAAACTTAATTACCTGGTGTAAGGTGGATGGTACTTCTTTCATGTCGTGGATCCAGGGCCTTCCCATAATCACGTTATAAGCCATGTCAGTATTAATGACCTGGAATTTTGATGTTCTTAGTTACTCCCTCGGCGTAAGTGCTAAGTTCGATCTCTCCTTTGGTTATCACTGTAGAGTCATCGAACCCTGATATGGCTCTTGCCTTTGGGATCACCTGATTTCCCATGAGCATTTCTTCCATGACTCTTAGCAAAATGATATTGACTCAACGACCTGGATCAATCAACACCCTTTTAACATTAGTGGCATGAATGAGTAAGAATATTACCAGAGCATCGTTGTGGGGGAGCATTAGTCCGCCAAAACCTGCATCATCAAAGGTAATATTATCTTCATATGGATGTTCTCGAACCCTCTTTCCGTGGGTAATTGTGACCTTCGAGGCTAGTTTAAAAACTATTACTTTCACTTCCTCTCCTCCATGTATCACGTTGACAGTTCTTTTTGGAGATGGAGGCTTCGGGGGCTCCTGCCTGTTCTTCATATAAGCGTGTTTACCTTTATCACTAAAAAATTCTGTTAAATAGCCCTGTTTTAATAATTTTTCAATTTCACCTTGTAAAAATCTACAATCTACAGTCCTGTGCCCATGGTCATTATGGAATTCACACCAGAAATCAGGTTCCTTTTATTTGGGTTTGACCGCATTTCTTTGGGCCATTTAACCTTATCTCCCATATTCTTAATATTGAAACAAGTTTAGGAGTACTTACATTAAAGGTATGATCCCGATTCATCCATTACTTCTAGGTCGTTCACCCCGAACCTTTCTGGATCTAGATGAGGTTGAGCCAACATCCCTGCTTGGTGGTCTATAATCTGACCTAGTATTTTCAAACCTAGGGCGAGCTTCGCGTCACGATGGTCCTAAGTAAGGATCGTACCTATTATTACCTGATCTCTTGTCTGATTCAGATCGCCTGGATCTGGAATGATCTTTGTCTTGTGAACGAGCAAGGATATCTTCTTCTATTCGAAGTTTAGTACTGTACTTGTTATATACATCATTCCACGTTGTAGCTGGGAATTCCCTCAAATTTTCTTTGAGTCTCCTTGTGGCTTCTAATCTTTTGTCGTTTAGATTACTCGCGAACGCCATGGCTGCCCAATTATCAGGTACCCTAGGTAATTGCATTCTTTCTCGCTGGAACCTGTCTACAAATTCACGGAGTAGTTCTGTGTATCCTTGCTTGATTTTAAATATGTCCTCCATTAATTTCTCGACTTTTTGTGCACCAGAGTGTGCTTTTATGAAAGAATCTGCAAGATCAACAAAAGAATCAATAGAATTTTCAGGGAGAAGAGAATACCAGGTTAGGGCTCCTTTGGTAAGTGTTTTTCCAAACTTTTTGTGTCACGACCCAAATTCCAATTCAGGTCGTGATGGCGCCCAACACCGGAGTCAGACAAGCCAACACTAGTTTGCTAACAAAATTACTTAAATTAATGAGATGTTCAAATACTTATCCAGTTTTAATTTAAGAACTCCTTTAATGAAAGTGAGGAAGTGAGGCAAATTGATTTAAAGTAACACAATATCGTTTGCTAGCATAAACAGGGTAGCAAAATACTAGCGAGTCAACTACGTGTGCCAAGACCTAGGGTCACAAGTCCACAGGAAACAAGTGGAATATACAAAGCTAGACAAAATAGAAGTACTACTATCTGAAAAGAATAGACAGGAGTATCCCAAAAATAGTAGAAAACTCCACAGTGCTGCTGAGGAACGCCAAGAGGAGCAGCTCACCGTGTAGTCGGGTCCAGATAGTACTCTCAATGACGGACACCGGAATAGTGACCAGGTGCAACAGCCTCAGAACCTGTACAATCAAGTACAGAAGCGTAGCATGAGTACATATAAACAAATATGTACCCAGTGAGTATCCCGTTTAAACTCGAAGAAGTAGTGACGAGAGGTAGACGTGTTACTCACTAGGGTTGTTATCGATAATGTGATTTAATAAATCTAGATAGGATTAACATTTATGGAAAGCAAGTAGACATGGAGCATCAGTATATAAAGATAACGATCTACCTACAATGTTTAATAAAAATCACAAGTTTCCTTTCCCACATAACAATTAAATTGGTAAGAATAACAATAAGACTCTTAATCAAACACATAGCATATAATATGCCGAGGCGTACGACCGAAGCGACGCAAAATTTAAATGTGCACTGCCGAGGGTCGAACGGCCCGAACCATAGATGCATCTCGCGAATCGATCATGCAACGTGGTTGACATAATATAAGTCTACCCCGCTCATGAATAATACATGTTGACTCGGGTGCTTGAAAACATACATAATGTTATCAGGAAATTCAGGAATAATTAAGGGAAATATACTTGGAAGCAGGGATTTAAGCATTTGAATTTACGTAATACTTCCTACTATTCTCACGAAATTTCAAGGATATTACATAATAGAAGTACATGTAAGGATACATGAAAAACACGTAAAGGCATGCTTGTGAGTCCTAAAGACTACCCGACGTAGCATAATAGTAGCTACGCACGGACTCTCGTCACATTGTGCGTGCGTAGCCCCCGCATATAAGGACATTTAGTCATTCACAATTTACCTATGGGGACAATTCTCTCTTACAAGATTGGAAAGGAGACTCACCTCATGTAGAACCTACTTCCCGGGTCAAGAACGCGCCTGAAACTCCAAACTTTACACCCGAGGACTCGAAACTAGTCAAATGATATATAAATATGTCAATGCATGCTCAAAGTATGGAAATTCTCCTACTTATTTAGTAAATTCACTATTCCTGAAGAAATCCCAAAATACACCCCTAAGCCCACATGCTCGGATTCCGGAAATTTTCGAAGAAATCACTTGCCCATAACCTAAGGATCATTATTATATAGTTTTTGTATGATTTCACGGTAGAAAGTGAAATTCCCTAAAATTCATCAACCCTAAGTTTTTACTCTAACCCATGAATTACCACTAATTAGTGTGTTATTCTACCCTAAAACTCAAGTATTCAACTTAATTTGTAGTGGGAATCACTTACCTCTCAGTTGCTAAATGAAATCTTCTCCTTTGGAAGCTCCCAAAATCGCCACAAATGAAGAAAAAATGGCTAAAATGGGACTAAGTCTCGTTTAAGAATACACTGCCGAGCTGCTCATTATATGCCATCTCAGCTGGGTCAATGCGATCGTAGAGAGTGAAGAACCTGGGCCCCTGAAGACTACTATGCGATCGTAGACAGTGTCTTGCGATCGCGGAGAGTAACTGGCCTGGGCTTCTAAAGGGCCTACTGTGCGACCGCGGACGGGGAACATGCGATCGCGGAAGGCTATCTGACAGACCTATGCGATCGCGGGGGAGGGGTATGCGATCGCAAAGAACAATTGGCTGGGCTAGGCCACAACCTAACCTAGTGCGAACGCGGACAGACCTGTGCGATCACACATGTCATTTCTCACCCCCAGCCCATTCTTTCTATGCCATTGTAACAGGGCACCCGCGATTGCAGAGAAAGAAACCAGACAGAATAATCTAGTGTTTTGGATTTAACTCCAAGGGGTTCGAAACTCACCCGAGCCCCGCGGGACCCCGTCCAAAGGCACTAACAAGTGTGTATTCATGATACGGACTCGCTAAAATTTACGAAATGTGAAAAACAACAACGAAACTAAGAATTCAACCCCAAAACAAAATTGAATCAAACTTTGAACTTAGAGTTCTAGAATTCGGTTTCAATGCGCCAAACCGACCTATACTACTCGGAATTCCATTCGGACCTCGATAACACAAAAACACACTCCAACCCAAATTATGAACTTAAGGAAACTCTACTTTCGCTATTTGTCGTCGAAATGCTCCCGGGTCATCCCTAACCCATTCCGGACATACGTACAAGTCCGAAATCATCATACGAAGCTATTGGAATCGTGGAAACAAGATTCCGAGGTCGTTTACTCAAAATGTTGGCCGAAGTCAAACTTGGCTTTAAAAGCCAACCTTAATGAACTAAGTGTTCCTATACTGCTCTAAACGCTTCTGAATCCCCAACCACCCGCCCCCGCAAGTCATAAATCACTATAAGCCGGTACGGAAAGTCTTATTTAGGGGAACGGGGTCCGAATACGCAAAACAACCGGTCGGGTCGTTACATTCTCCACCTCTTAAACAAACGTTCGTCCTCGAACGGGTCTAGAATCACACCTGAAGTGCTGAATAAGTGCGGATATCTGCTCCGCATGTCCTCCTCGGACTCCCAAGTCGCCTCCTCGACTGGTTGGCCCGTCCACTGGAACTTTACGGTAGAAACTCTCTTGGATCTCAACTAGCGATCCTGTCTATCAATAATAGTGATTGGCTCATTCTCGTAGCCCAATCTCTCATCCAACTGAATAGTATTGAAATCGACAATGTGAGAGAAGTCGGCGTGATATCTCTGGAGCATGGATACATGGAATACCGGATGGACTCCTGATAAGCTGGGAGGTAAGGCAAGCTCATAAGCAACCTCTCCAACTCGCCTCAATACCTCTAAAGGACCTATGAACCTCGGGCTCAGCTTTCCCTTCTTTCTGAATCTCATAATACCCTTCATCGGCGAAACCTTCAGCAAAACCTTATCTCCCTCCATAAATGACACATCACGTGCCCTCTGATCCGCGTAACTCTTCTGTCTGGACTGCGTTGTGCGAAGTCTCTCCTGAATCAACTTCACCTTCTCCAAGGCATTTCTCACTAGGTCCGTGCCATATAACTTAGCCTCACCAGGCTCAAACAACCCGATAGGGGAACGACATCGCCGACCATATAAAGCCTTTAATGGAGCCATCTCGATGCTAGACTGATAACAATTATTATACGCAAACTCAGCCAAAGGCAAGAACTGGTCCCACTGCCCTCCAGAGTCAATCACACATGCCCTGAGCATGTCCTCCAATATCTGAATTGTACGCTCCGACTGGCCATCAGTCTGAGGATGAAATGTTGTGCTAAGATCTATCTGGGTACCTATCTCACTATGCAATGCTCTCCAGAACTGCGAGGTGAATTGAGGACCTCGGTCTGATATAATGGACACCGGTACACCGTGCAACCGAACTATCTCCCGAATGTAGATCTGAGCTAACCTCTCAGAAGTACAAGTAGTAGCCACAGGAATGAAATGCGTCGATTTGGTCAGTCTATCCACAATAACCCAAACCGCGTCAACCTTCTGCAAAGTCCGAAGAAACTCAACTACGAAATCCATAGTAATGCGCTCCCACTTCCACTCAGGAATGGACATCTGCTGAAGTAGACCTCCTGGCCTCTTGTGCTCATACTTAACCTGCTGGCAATTAAGACACCTAGCCACATACTCCACGATATCCTTCTTCATACGCCTCCACCAGAAATGCTGCCTCAAATCACGATACATCTTCGTAGCACCAGGATGAACAGAATATCGCGAACTGTGTGCCTCCTCAAGAATCCTCTACCTCAGGCCATCAACATTAGGAACACACAAACGACCCTGAAGTCTCAAAACACCGTCCTCGCCATGGTAACCTCCTTGGCACCACCTGAACCACTGTCTCTCGTAGCTCTGCCAAGCGTGGATCATCATACTGTCGAGCCTTAATCTCCCCCAATAATGAAAGCTGAGCAACCACATGCGCAAGAACTCGCCGAGGCTCTGAAAGATCTAATCTCACCAAGCGATTAGCCAAGGACTGAATGTCCGAGGCTAGAGGTCTCTCCTTCGCTTCAATATAAGCCAAACTACCCATACTCTCGCCTTCCTGCTCAAAGCATCTGCCACTACATTCGCCTTGCATGGATGATAAAGAATGGTGATGTCATAATCCTTCATCAACTCAAGCCACATGCGCTGCCTCAAATTAAGATCCCTCTACTTGAACAATTGTTGTAAGCTATAGTGGTCGGTATAAACCTCACAAGACACCCCATATAAGTAATGCCTCCAAATCTTAAGAGCATGAACAATCGCCGCCAACTACAAATCGTGCACAGGATAATTCTTTTCAAGAACCTTCAGTTGGCGCGAAGCATAAGAAATAACTCCCCCTTCCTGCATCAATACGCACCACAAGCCAACGCGTGAAGCGTCGCAATACACTGTATACATCCCCGAACCGGAAGGCAATACTAGAACTGGTGCCAAAGTCAATGCCGTCTTGAGCTTCTAAAAGATCGCCTCACACTCGTTGGACCACCAAAATAGAGCATTCTTCTGAGTCAATCTAGTTAATGGGGCTGCAATGGATGAAACGCCCTCCACAAATCGCCGGTGGTAGCCTGCTAGACCCAAGAAACCTCTGATCTCTGTAGCTTAAGTTGGACGTGGCCAACTCTGAACTGCCTCAATCTTCTTAGGATCAACCTTGATACCCTTTCCATATACCACATGTCCTAAGAATGCCACGGAATCCAACCAAAACTCACACTTGGAGAACTTAGCATGTAGCTTATGTTCCTGCAAGATCTGGAGAACAACTCTCAAATGTTGCTCGTGCTCTCCCAGGCTACGTGAGTAAATCAAAATGTCATCAATGAAGACGATAACAAAGGAATCCATATACGGCCTGAACACCCTGTTCATCACGTCCATAAATGCTGCTGGGGAATTAGTCAAGCCAAAGGACATCACCAAGAACTCATAGTGGCCATATCTCGTACGAAAAGTAGTCTTCGGAACATCCGAGGCTCGAATCTTCAGCTGGTGATAGCCTGATCTCAAGTCAATCTTAGAAAATACCCTGGCACCCTGTAACTGGTCAAACAAATCATCAATGCGCGGCAGTGGATACTTGTTCTTGATAGTAACTTTGTTCAACTGTCGGTAATCAATACACATCCGCATAGACCCATCCTTCTTCTTCACAAATAGAACTGGAGCACCCCACGGTGATACACTCGGCCTGATAAACCCCTTAGCCAACAACTCCTCAAGCTTCTCCTTCAACTCCTTCAACTCATTAGAAGCCATACGATACGGGGGAATGGAAATAGGCTGATCTAGAGCTAAATCAATGCAGAAATAAATATCTCGATCCGGAGGTATGTCTGGAAGATCCGAAGGGAATACATCAGCAAACTTTCAAACAACTGGCACTGAATCAATAGTCAGGGACTCGGAGGTGATGTCCTGCACATAAGTAAGTTACGCCAAACAACCCTTCTCGACCATATGTCGAGCCTTCATGAAGGAAATAACTCGGCTGGCTGCACTAACTGAGGAACCTCTCTACTCCAGCCTAGGCAACTCAGGCATGGAAAAAGTAACCGTCTTGGCATGGCAATCCAGGATGGCATGATAGTGAGATAGCCAATCCATCCCCAAGATAACCTCAAAATCAACCATGTCGAGCATCAGGAGGTCCGCTCTAGTCTCGAATCCACAGAAGGTGATCACACAAGACCGATAAATTCGGTCTACCACCACAGAATCGCCCACAGGGGATTTAGGCCTAGATTATAGTGGTTAGGGACGAAAATGGAAGGAGAATGGAGTTAGGATTGATTACCTCTGAGGATGTAGTGATGGAGCTCTTCAAAAATGGCTAAGGGGCTGTGGAGAAGAAGGAGAGGGTGAAAAATATGATAAATCCCGTAATGGGTCTGTTTTTGGGTATTAAACATAGCTGGGAAGAATTACTATATGCGTTCGCGGCCCCTTGACCGCGTTCGCGGACCCTTGACTCTATGCGTTCGCGAGCCAAGGGCCGTGTTGGCACAGGTCTACCACCCCCCAGCCCCCAGGTCCCCAATTAACTCAGTGCGGACGCACCCCCCTGCCCGCGTTCGCATTGCCCCGCCTCACATACACTCCACGTTCACACCTACTGTGGTGCGTTCACATGGCTTATACCCCATTACCCTCCGTGTTCGCACCTCAGTGAATGCGTTCGCATAGAACAAGTTGCCCAGATCCCCCAGACCCAATTTTACTCTATGCGTTCGCATCCCCCTAGGTGCGTTCACATAGAGTAAATACCTGGACACCAGCAACTTGAAGAAAAACCAGATTTTTACACTTTAACTCACCCCGTTAGCTACCTAAAACTCACCCTAGCCCTTGGGTCTCAAAACCACAAACACACACGACTCTTGAAACATCCTACGGACTTATTCAAGCATTTAAATCACCAAGATATCATCAAAATCATCGAATTAAACCTCCAAACTCTTAGAATTTTCTTAAAACTTCATAAAGCTTATTTTTTTCAATTTTGATCTGAAACACGTCATTTCAAGTCCGTTTTACACCAAATTTCACAGATAAGTCACATAACATATATTAAACCTGTTGCGGGCTCCAGGACCATAATACGGGCCCGATAACACGATTTTCACATCAAAATTCATGTTCAAAAACCTTTACTATTTTCAGAAAACAATTATTTTTAAAGATTCATTTCTCGGGCTTGGGACGCTGGAATTTGATTCCGGGCATACTCCCAAGTCCCACATTTTCCTACGGACCCTCTAGGACCGTCAAATCACGGGTCCGAGTCCGTTTACTAAAAATGTTGACCAAAGTCAACTTTATTCATTTAATTGTTACAAAAATTCTATTTTAATCAAATTTTCACATAGAAGCTTCCCGGGTACACGCCCGGGCTGCGCAAGCATATCAAGGTGAGATTAACGGAGGCTTTCGGAGCCTCGGAACACAGATTTAGCTGAATTTACTTAGGATGACCTTTTGGGTCATCACAATATCCACCTTTAAAACAAACGTTCGTCCTCGAACGGACATAGAAAAGTACCTGAGTCTTAGAAAAGATGGGGATAACGACTCCTCATATCGGACTCAGACTCCCAAGTAGCTGCCTCGACAGGTTGACCTCTCCACTGAACACGAACCGAAGGATAACACTTCTGTAAAGACCCGTTTCTTGCTTAAAATAACGCCCGAATAAGTCCCCGAGTGGTTATCTCAGTGGAAATTCTTAAAACAGACCTTGATTTTTGTAAAAATACCCCAGATTTGAAAGGACTTAATTTTTCCAGAAATTGGGTGTTATGCGACGCACTATGCGATCGCATAACGTGTATGTGGACCGCATAGTGGTCGCATACACGGGCAGATCACTGCCCAAATGAAGAGGTGTTATGCGATGCATAATACGATCGCATAACATGTATGCAGACCGCATAGTGGTCGCATACACGGGCAGACTGTTTTCAAAATTTAGCCCACCTGGGGGCCATTTTGCGGTCCATATGCGGACCACATGTCAGGAATGCAATCGCATTCCTGACCGCATATTCGACACGGTCTTTTAATTTTCTAAATTTTATACCCGACCCCAGTTTCATTTAACCCCTGCCCACTTTCATTTTAGCAAGTTTTCTGAACAAATAGAGAGAAGGAAAGGAGAGTTCTTGAGAAAGTAAGTGATCCTTCCATCCAAGTGAATTTCAAGGTCTCTCAGGCCTGGCAATTCGAGTAATCCCTTTCTTCCCCATTCTAGCAGGTAAGGGTTCCCAACCCCTTCTCTTTCTTTTCATTAATTTTCTGATTTTAAACAAAGGAAGGGTTAGCCTGGAATGAATCTTAGAAATATTAGCTAAGACCTTGCATGCATGTTTAAAAATGGTGCTAATCTAGTAAGAGGGAGTGGGTTGTGAAAAAAATTCACAAAGATAGGGTTGGAAATCTAATGGGTTCACATAGTGCTTGACAAAATGCTTGAGAGTGTCCGAATTGCATGCATGACTTCAAATTATGAGTTTAATATGTCTAATTGTGAACTAGATTGACGGTACTAGTCGGTTTGGTGGTTGTGGGTTAAAGTTGAAAAGGGAAACTCGACTCCAGGTATGTATGGCTAACTTTAATCTTGTAAAATCACTTGTGGTGTTTGAGCATATTGTTATAATATGTGCAACTGGTTGTCCAAAATTATGTGATGTGTGAAGTGTAATACTTGTCTATATTTAGTTGACCCCCACACTACCACGTTATGAAACACGGTGCTAACAGGATAATAAATCCAAGAGTATGTGCGTACATGCTAAAACCTATGTGAAGAAGTTGTGTTCTTATTGCTAAAATCTTCTGTGATTGAACTGTGAATTGTCATCATTGGCATAGGATGTAATTGTCAGGTGGGATCGGGTTGCGCACCGCAACAGGGGAGATAAGGGTGATATGTAAGAAGTGATAAGGGTGTGATTACAATTGTCAAGTGAGATCAGGTTGCGCGCCGCAACAATTGTCAGGTGGGATCGGGTTGCACGCCGCAACAGGAGAAATAAGGGTGAGATGTGAGGAGGGACAAGGATGGAATTGAAATTGTGATTTTGATGAAGTGATAAATTGTGGAACTACCATTGTATGTCTTTCTATGTCTTGTGCAGTAGTTGTGTGACTCTATGTCTGTCTCTTGCCTGCGCATTATTGAGTTTACTTCGAGTAAAGTTTGTTCATACATACCAGTACAATTCAAGTGTACTGACGTCCCTTTTGCCGGGGGCGCTACATTCTTGTGATGATTGTAGGTGGTTCTATAGCAGGTACTTCAGCATGCCGAAAGTAGTGCCTCCTCCTCGTCCTATCAGCGGTTTTGGTGAGCCCCTCTTCTCTCAGGGCCCAATGTGGCTCATGCCATATTTCCTCCTGGATTCTTACTCTGGTACTTGTGTAAGGTATAGCCAGAGCCTTGTTACCGGCAAGTATTCTATAACTCCCTTGTACTCTTAGAGGCTCCGTAGACACAATGTGGGTAATGTATGTATGTATTTTGGGTAAGTAACGGTACGGTTTGGAATCGTGATCCACGTTGGTAAATGTTGTATGTATTTTGAAAGCATTTGGTATAATATGTTGGTAATGATAAAAAGTAGAAATGAATCCAAGTTGTAAGTTTATGCTTAATCCTAAATGGCTATGTCACATGAATAATGTATACTGAAATCATGGGGTAACGCGTGGGATAGGAAAGGCAATTCCAGGTCCGCTTGACTGGGGTCCTCCGGTTGAGTGTCGGTCGTGTCCCTCAGTTTTGGGGCGTGACAAACTTGGTATCAGAGCCTAAGGTTTCATAGCAAGGCCTGGGTATTTAGGTAAATCTCAGCACAACTTTCCACCCACAGCAGGACGGTCAGGCAGAGCGGACTATTCAGACGCTTGAGGATATGTTGCGATATTGTATTTTGGATTACAAGGGTAGCTGGGATGACCACTTGGCGCATATAGAGTTTGCTTACAATAACAACTTTCATGCTAGTATTCAGATGGCCCCATTTGAGGCATTGTACGGGAGAAGATGTAGATATCCGATCGGATGGTTTGAGGTTGGTGATGCAGAATTGATAGGGCCAGATCTTGTGCACAAAGCTATGGAAAAAGTTAGAGTCATTCAGGAAAGGATGAAAACTGCTCAGAGTCGTCAGAAATCCTATGCGGATATTCGTCGTAGAGACTTAGAGTTTCAGGTAGATGATTGGGTGTTCTTGAAGGTATCCTCCATGAAGGAAGTCATGCGGTTCGGAAAGAAAGGTAAATTGAGCCCAAGGTATGTCGGGCTGTATCGGGTCGCTCAACAGATAGGACAGGTCGCGTATAGGCTAGAATTGCCCCCTGAGCTGTCATTAGTGCACCCGGTATTCCACGTGTCTATGTTGAAGAAGGTAATTGGAGATCCTTCCTCCATCGTTCCAGTTGAGACCATTGAGGTTTGTGAAGAATTGTCGTACGAAGAAGTTTCGGTTGCCATTCTCGATAGGCAGGTCCGTAGGTTGAGGAACAAAGAGATTGCTTCCGTTAAAGTACTGTGGCGGAGTCAACGAGTCGAGGAACCCACGTGGGAAACAGAGAAAGAAATAAAAGAAAAATACCCCCATCTGTTTGAACAAGTGTAGTAGTGATCGTGCGAATCATGATTCCAAGGCAATTTGATGTTGTATTCGGACTCGTGCCAAGGCACCCTGTTTTTCCTTCCTCTCCTAATTGCCTTATTGTTGTAATTTTCCAACGCGTGCTAAAACTGTACACGAAGTTGCTTACTAGGTGGTGTGCCACCTTTAGAGCAAATAAAAAGTTTGTGAAACAAATGTGCTAAGTAAGTGATTAATAGTAGTGTGGATTGGTAAATGGTAAGTAAGTGAAACTGCCTATGATCTATTGAGGTGATTGAATTGTATGGGGTACGCTGAAGTGGCCCAAAACTATGTGCAAATTGTATGACACTAATAGAGTCTTATGTTAAATGGTGAGCCGTATGCATTGGTCAAGGTAATTGAATATGTGCAAGTTTTGAGGTGAGGAATGGTATACCTGTTGTAGGGATAACAAATTTTGTGTAATGATGCTTGGAAATGTGTTTCGGGGGCTCTCTGACAGGTAGATAGGCCTATATACAAGGGAACCTCTGGCGAAATTTTCTGAAAATATTGGAGCTAGTGTAAATTGGGAAGTTGCATAAAATGATTTTTTCCAAAATCCTCATCCGGGGACGAATGATTTTTAAAGGGGGGAAAATGTAAAGACCCGTAAAAAAAAATTCTTGCTTAAAATAACGGCCGAATAAGTCCCCAAGTGGTTATCTCAGTGGAAATTCTTAAAACGGACCTTGATTTTTGTAAAAATACCCCAAATTTGAAAGGACTTAATTTTTCCAGAAATTGGGTGTTATGCGACGCACTATGCGATCGCATAA
>ML245593.1:3734-42221 GCA_005239495.1 Nicotiana undulata
GTAGGAAGAAGACCGGCCTGAGCCACACTCTCCATAAGTCCTACCAGACGGACAAGAGCGTCCTGAAGCACTGGGGTAGCTATGAACCCCCATGGGACCTGTGCTGGTCCAACTGGGACTTTCTCGTCAGACTCGACCTGAGGGTCCTCCACTGGGGCTGCTGCTCTAGGCTGAGCCCTGCTCCGGCCTCGTCCTCTAGCACGGCCTCGTCCTCGACCTCGACCCCTCGTAGGAGCTGTAGCAGGAGTGTCGGGCTGCTGAGCGGAACCAAGGGAAGCACGCGTCCTCGCCATCTGCGAGAGAATAGAATAGAAACTCGATTAGTATACCAAAATATACTACGCACGACAGAGTATGAAAAGAAGAGGAGTATCCTAACTTAGCAGCCTCTGGGGGATAAATACAGACGTCTCCGTACCGATCCCTCAGACTCTACCAAGGTTGTCCGTGAGTTGTGAGACCTAAGCAACCTAGAGCTCTGATACCAACTTGTCACGACCCGAAATCACACCTTTCGGACCGTGACTGCGTCTAACGTTGAACCCGCTAGACAAGCCAACGTACACAACACTTGACATCTATAATGCAACTTAACAGTAATAAAGCCATTAACTTTCAAACCTTTACTGAAATATCCCAAGTCATTAACTTTCCACCTTTACCGAAATATCCCAAATCATTTTAAAAGTTTTACAGCAGAAATGTAATAATACTTCGAAAACGCATAATGGAATGATAAAGACAACAACATCGCAGAATCCCAGAACCGAGGTGTCACAACCTCACGGACTATCTATAAGAATACTAAATACAAGTCTGAAAGGAAATACAGTATTGTCTTTAGAGCGGAAGGAGAAATAAGACAATAGGACACTAATAGCAGAAGAGACTCCAGGGTCCACGAACGCCAGTGGTATACCTTGAAGCTCAATGTGGACTCAAGATGACTCCCTCAGAGCGGTCCACGGGGTCCGAAAGCGGGATCTGCACAACATAGAGAAGTGCAGTGTAGTATTAGTACAACTGACCCCATGTACTGAGTAAGTGCTGAGCCTAACCTCGGCTGAAGTAGTGACGAGGCTAGACTTGACAATGACGATAACCTGTCTTATTCTACAGCAAGTAACAGGGATAATACAAGGCAAGAGATAAGCAGAGAAGTAAGGGATACGGGAGCAGTAAAGGGAAACAAGTGAAATGAAGCAGTCAAATTGACAGATAGAAGTAAACAAGGGAGGCAATCTAACACAATAGCCAACGAAACAAGTATAAGTACCAGAAATGTAACAATGGCACGGCATCACCCTTCGTGCTTTTACTCTCTTCCTCACAATGCAATGTAATCAAGTATCATGGCAAGGCATCACCTTTCGTGCTTTACACTCTTCCTCACTATGCAATGTAATCAATATCATGGCACCGCATCACCCTTCGTGCTTTTACCCTCTTCCTCACCATGCAACGTACAATGTATCATGGCACGACATTAACCTTCGTGCTTATAATCAATAAGAATCATGGCACGACATCACCCTTCGTGCTTTACACTCTTCCTTACTATGCATTGTAATCAAATATCATGGCAAGACATCACCCTTCGTGCTTTACACTCTTACTCACAAAATAATAACAAATACAATGGTGAACATAGTGGAAAAAGACAGTTCAAAATACCCGGCAAGGGGAAAACATCAATTAGTAACTCAATAAATGCCCGGCAATGGTCTCAGCTATAACCAATCACTTCAATCGTATACTCTACACTTGGATTATCAATCGTATCAACACTTTCTCAACTCAACAGCCAATACTTTCAACAAGAATGAATTACCAAGTAGAGACAATCTCATAATATGCTAAACATGGGAGAAATACAGCAATTTCTATCAAAATAGACTCACGGGCATGCTTGACACACATTGCATAGGCACTCGTCACCTCACCTATGCAATGAACATGATAATCTCTTAGCACATAGAAAATAATACCTATTCCCTCACCAAAGTTTGGCAAGACACTTACCTTGGTCCAAAGTATAGCAATCAACCCTCTAAGACCGTCTTTCCTTTATAATCCGACTCCGAAACAACGATATCTAGGCATAATTAATTCAATAATATCAATAAAGACTCAATAACACAATCCCATAGCCTAGATATTCAATTTCTAGCATTCTTCCAAAAATACCAAAATTCGACCCCGGGCCCGCTTGGTCCAAACTCGAGGTTCGGACCAAAACCCAATCACCCATAACCCCACGAGTTAAAATATATAATTTGTTTCAAGATCCGACCCCAAATTGAGGTTGAATCACCCAAATTTCTCAAAAACCTACTCTACCCAAAAACCCCAATTTCTACCTTAGTTTTAGGAATTTAGGCCTAGATTCTAGTGATAGATGATGATAAATGGAAGAAAAATGGAATTAGAATTGATTACCTAGGAGGATGTAGTGATGAAGCTCTTCAAAAATGGCTAAGGGGCTGTGGAGAAGAAGGAAGGAGTGAAAAGTTGGGAAAATCCCGTAATGCCTACTATTTTGGACTTAAGAGAAAAAATCACTGGGCGGATCTCGCACCTGCGGTATCGCAGGTGCGGAAAAATGGTCGCACCTGAGAGAAATGGGTCTGGACCAGAAGGGGCCGCACCTGCGGAAGGAATGTCGCCCCTGCGGAGACTCACCTGCGGCGTCTGGTCCGCGCCTGCGAGGTGGACTGCACCTGCGGACTTGGCATCGCGCTTGAGGTCTCGCACCTACGTTTCTAGGCCCGCAGGTGCGGACACACCAGAAGATGGTGCATCAGCAGTGATTTCCTAAGTTGAACACCCCGAACACCTACCCGAATCACACCCGAGCCCTCGGGGCTCGATACCAAAAATACATACGACTCCCAAAACATCCTACGGACTTATTCAAGCTTCTAAATCACCAAAATATCATCAAAATCAACGAATTAAACCTCAAAACTCATAGAAAGTTCTTAAAACTTCATAAAGCTTAATTTTTTCCAATTTGATCCAAACACGTCATTTCAAGTCCGTTTTACACCAAACTTTACAGATAAGTCACATTACACATATTAAACCTGTTTCGAGCTCCGAAACCATGATACGGGCCCGGTAACACGGTTTTCACATAATAATTCATTTTCAAAAGTCTTTATCATTTTCAGAAAATAATTTTCTTTAAAAATTCATTTCTCGGGCTTGGGACCTCGGAATTCGATTCCGGGAATACGCCCAAGTCCCATATTTTCCTACGGACCCTCCGGGGCCGTCAAATCACGGGTCCGAGTCCGTTTACAAAAAATGTTGACCAAAGTCAACTTTATTCAATTCAAAAATTCCATTTTAATCAAATTTTCACATAGAAGCTTCCCGGCTACATGCCTGGGCTATGCACACATATTGAGGTGAGATTAACGGAGGCTTTCGGGGCCTCGAAATACAGATTTAACTAGAATTACTTAGGATGACCTTTTGGGTCATCGCAGTCTGCCTTCTGAGTTCATAGGCAGTAAGATTTCCAATTAACTCATCTAGTCTGAGGGTCGCCATATTTTTGGATTCCTGGATGGCAGTTATCTTGCTTTCCCAGGAGATAGGCAATACCCTTGTCAAAATTTTCTCCTCCTTGTCCTCTTCAAGAATGACTCTTCCAAGAGATTTTAGTTCATTGGTCAAGGTTGTGAACCTTGTGTACATCTCCTGGATTGTCTCTCCTTCTTACATAGTGAAGTTCTCATACTGGGAGTATAGCAGCGTACCTCTGGACCTCTTCACTTGAGCTGTTCCTTCATGAGCTACCTGTAGAGTATCCCAGATTTCTTTAGCAGTGGTACAACTTTGGACTCTGCTATATTCATCTGGGCCTAGTCCACATATTAGCCACTTCTTAGCTTTTGCATTCTTCTCCCACTTCTTCAGATCCTCAGCTGTACAGTCAGCCCTTGTCTTTGGCACATCTGTGCCTTCAACAGTTTTCTTCATTGTTGCAAGTGGTCCATCAGTGACTATGTCCCAGAGTTCATAGTCTTCTCCCATGAGATGGTCCCTTATTCTATACTTCCACCAAGAATAGTACAGGACATTAAAGAGTGGTGGCCTTGCAGTTGATTGTCCTTCCCAGTTCCCAGGTGGTGCACTCATCTTGATATTTTCCTAGGTGTTAGCCACTTCAATGATAACCTGCTCTGATACCAATTGATGTTTTAGACTTCAATACTTCACAATATTTAGAGTTAATTGTGAAGTACCCAATATTCGAGTGTTGTCTATTAAGAAGAACCCGGTTCTTCTTAGCTTACTACTTACTACTATTTGCGGAATAATAATGCAGTAATAGTAAAGACACATGGATTTTTACGTGAAAAACACCTGGCTCAAAAGGTGAAAAACCCACGACCTACTCTCAGTAGGATTTGCTCAAACACTTCACTAAACACTGAGCCAACAACGGACTTACAAAATAAACTCTTTTGTAATCCTAGGACTAACTCTAATCCTCTTTGTATCCACTAGCCTATAGCTAATTTCTACAGAATTCAAGCTAAATCTAACTTGAACAAGTTGTACCTATTACAATTTGCTTCTATGAAAGCTGTAAGATACAATATTAAAATCCCTAGTACAATTCAACTAGACTCAAGACTCAAACGATGGAACTGTTTCTTCTAGTTGACTTGTAGCTTCAGCACAGTACTTCTGCTTGCAAATATTCTGGGTATACTTGCTTTCAGAACTTAATTCGATTTTTGCTCTTTGTGCATGTGTGTATTTTCAGCAGTTAACTCTTGAGTATTTATAGAGTCAGTTGTTGAGTTTGATTCTGCTTGCTTTGGATGAGTTTGAACACAACTCAACTTCCTTCCTCTATTTCTGTCCTTGCTGAAAACAACTTCTTCTCATCTTCATCAGTTTGCAATCTTTTCGTATTGGAAGACATCCCTTCAGTTATTTGCTAGTCACCAATCACTGATGTCTCCTTGCTTTGCATGATTCTGCTGCCAACAGTTTCGATGAACTAAGTCTGCTCAGATGGACCTGGTTCAACTTGTCACCTTTTGTCATTCTTCAAAACCCATTCTGTACATGGGCCAACAGACTAAGTGTCTCATTTTTCTCCACAATCACTCCGAACCTGAGCCAACCAACCCAACACAACATAAAAGAGCTGAACCACACATAATGAAGCAGAAATGGAGGAAACGAGGCTAAACTCTCGGAACAACTGAGTGGTAGTATCCATAAAACAAATTAAGAGGGTGTTTGGCTAAGGTTATAAGCAGTGACGGAGGCAGGATCTCCATGAAGGGGGTTCAAAAAAATTATTTTTGTAGCTGGTGACAATTGAACCTATGACCTCATGAAGGTTTTGAACCCCCTTGACCACTAAACTACACTTCTAAGTTGTGTGAAGGGGTTCAAAACTTAATATATAGAGGTAAAAAAACAGATATTGCCTTATATACACAATGTAATTTTGGCTTATAAGCAGGTCAAACTGTCTTATAAGCACCGTTTGGCTTATCTACGCGTTTGGTAAACACCTAAAGTGCTTATAAGCTAAAATCAGCCATAAGTCATAAGTTGGTGGCTTTTCAGCTTATAAGCACTTTTAGTTTGACCAATACTTTACTAGTTTATCCTTAATAATATTTTTTGATTCACAAAATACTTTTTTCATAATAAATTTTCTGACTTTCTTTTCATTCCATATTCGATGTTCATTCTTTTCTTCACAAAGAATTTTTTTAATTTATAATCTTTTGAAAAAATTTCAAGGGTATTTTAGTCATTTTAACAAAGAATAGCTTATGAGCACTTTTGTTATAAAAAAACATCAACTGTTTATTATCAGTTTCAGCACTTCTATCCAAACACGTAAATGCTTATTTTAAAAATTAATTTTAGCACTTCAAGCTTATCAACTATTTACAATCAGCTAATCTAAACGTGCTCTAAATCAAATACGACCGAGGCAATTTTGAATATTTTTCCTTTCTAATTTATTCGTACAAAGATGAAAAATAGATGATATAGTGCATATGAAGAAGTTCATGTATATTAAGAGGTAAATTGTTAAAAAAACTACGGAACCAAAACTGCCCTCAGACTATTCGATTTGGTACAAATATACCCTCTATCCACCTATTGAGCCAAAAATGCCTCCACCGTTATTTTTCTAGCTCACTTAAGCCCCTACGACTAATGGTCAATGCCAAATAAAAAAAAAGGCTTACTTAAATTGTACGTGACAATTTTTTATTGATCCAATTTCAAACCATGACCCCAATTAAATAAACTCACCCTTAATCATATCTTCCTTTTTGTGTCAAATTGTCATCTTTTGATTATTTATCATCCAAACTCGTTCCTACACATATGAAATACACAATGAGCATATTTCACATAAAAACCCATGTAATTTTTCGCGACTCACACAAGAATTAATATACAAATATACACAAATATATGCATTCTTCATCATTTATCATTTGCTAACCAAACAAAATTAAGGTGATATTAATTATTTATATTTATTTATCCCTCATGCCAAACGATCCCTTAGTGAGCATTTATTCGAGGCAAAAAATGGTTAGTTCGGCTCAGGAATCCCTTATGCAGGGTCCAAGAAAGGGTGGCAAAGTAGAGTGCCACCTATGCAGTTTCCACTCCTCTACCGAATAACGACGTGGCTGATTTCTCTTCATGAATGAAAAACTTGGGCAAAAGGTAGTTAAAAGAAACTAAGTTACGGATACAACATTCACTGCGCCTTCGCCAATTTCCCTTTCTCATACCAATCACACTTCCATTTGCCAAACCCACACGAATAAGATCGACCAGTGCAAAAGTTGTTATTTATAGTTGGAATTTCGTGATTCAGTAGCTTCAGGATGAAGTTGAATCTTCTTAGCCAGCGGATTTTTATGGCCAGGCCATATCTCGGACCAGTTCTGGAAAGGAGAAGGTACGCATTCTCCACTTCAGCTTCTGCGCCGACATGGGAAGGAGGCGTTTCAATGGTTCAAGGAGCTTCCAGGGGCATTGGCTTGGAATTTGTAAGTCTTCTTTCTTTTTGGAACAGATTAACTAGGAAACACTGTCACATAAACTTTCATTCTAAAATGATTGATAGATTTGTTTATTTGACAACTGTTTACTTTTAGCATTTCCATTTTACATCATATACTCATAAAAGATATAATTTTGGTACTCCCTCCGTCTCCATTTAAGTGACACTTTTCCCATCTCAAAATTCAAACTATGTGAACTTTAACTAAGATTTTAAAATGTATTTTTCCTATCATATTGATATGAGAAGAATTGCATTACTTTTTGTATAGTCTTTAAAATTTTAAAATATTGAGTTAATGTAACCTAATTTAGCTTCAAAGATTAGTCAAATTGACTCTCGAAAAGCGAATAGTGTCACGTAAATTGGGAGGGAGGGAGTACATTATATACATCACACCCTTGGGGTGCGGCCATTCCCCAAACCTTGCGTCAATGGGGGTGGTCTGCGCACCGGGGTTCCCTTTTTGTGTTTTAGTCAAAAATCGTCCCATTAAATGGAACAGAGAGTGATTTATTAGAGAGAATAATTCATTATAGTGTTCGAGGACTGTTCCTATACAGTACCATATAGTAGTATTTGAAATTTCCAACTTCTTGTCCTTAATTGTGAAGAATAAGCTAGCGCTTACATAGGCATCTATCCTAAGACATTGCATGCTGTCCTATGTGCTGTACGGCTTGAACATTTGATTGATCCGGCATTATTTGTTGCTTCAAGTGTTTAACTGTTTAATTGCATGATTCTTTTGATGAAAAGATGCAATTATGGTCCATTTAGTGCAGATGCCTATTATGCCAAGTATGAACCACTTAAATCTCAGCAATAAGACGGAGATCATGGGTATTGTCTAATTTGTATAACATAGTATGGCATGCTATTGCTGATTAAAGAAAATTACTTCGACTATGGTTAAGAATGCCTTTCTGTGTCTCTAGATTATATTGGTTTTTGGGGTATTAATGGAAATAATGTGCCTTATTCTGAATACCGTAGCAATAATGCTGGAAACCTGAAAGGGATTTCTTGATTCTGGGTAGTCTTTTACTTTTAGTCCTCTTTCTTGAATTGATGTTGTCTCTGCTTAGTTCAAATAGAAGAATTTTGCACCTAACACAAGCAGAGCGTGCCTAGTATATTATTTTGATGAAGAAGGTGGAATCGTAAACCAAAGTCTTTCTCTGGTACCAGGTTTTAGATTAAGCCTTTGATCCAGGGAAATGGCTGTAGGGCGCCTTTGGCATAATTGCACATAAAGGACCAAGTTCTTTTACAATCCAAATCATTGGGTGCAGTGCATCCTTATCCATACAGCAACTTAAAATATAGACTGGATTTCCAATTTCTTTTCTTCTTCATTTTCCATTCTTTTTCTCTTTTCCTTTCTTTTCCATAGGTCTCCCTTTATCATCTCATTTTTCGTGATTCCCATGTCACAGCCAAAATTTGCACAAATGAAATGAAATCGTACAACCGTCATGAAATTTGAAACAAAGCATTAGAATTTTTTTCTCTATGACCTTATCAGGTATGGCTGACATATAAATCAAGAATTTGGGTTGACTTACTGGAGTAATCGTTAGGTTCGTTAAAGTCCTTATTTGATATCTGTGTACATGAACTTCTGTTTTCGGTAGGGTGGTCTGAGTAGAAGAGTTCAAATCTTTTGCCAGCCCTAAAATTTAGCATTTCTTGATATAATTTTCTGTGCATGGGAAGAATTCCTCGAGCAGGATAAACCAACATTACCTCTATTTCGTCCAATCATTACTGAACTGTGATTGTCAGTTAATTATCATGTTCTTTAACTGCTCAAGCACTGTTTTACCTGAGTTTCCCACTAATGCAGGTCAGACAATTGTTAGAGAGAAATGACAAAGGCTATATTGTTGCAACGTGTCGTAATCCTAGTGGAGCAACAGGGCTTCTGGAGTTGAAGAATAAGTTTCCGGAGCGCCTTGACATTCATCAGTTAGATCTTACAGTTGAAAGCACTATGGAGGTATATTTCAATAGTTAGTTCCTTACCCACTTTTTCCTTTATCCTTTTTGTTCATAAGTGGGATGACCAACTTAGCTCCACTTGCCGAAAGAATCATTTGAGTATTTCTTGGATTCTTATCAGTCTTGTTTGTTCATGTACTTTCGATTATTTCATAACAACGCTAGTTCTCAGGACTCAGCCAAATCGATCAGAGACAAATATGGCTCGCTAAACCTTCTAATTAATGCATCTGGTGTTCTTTCAATACCCAATGTTATGCAGCCAGGTATATTGTTTCTTTGTTTTGTTTTAATTAATTTATTAATCTTAGACTGGACATTGTTGCGACTTATGATGATGAAACAGATAAATGGTCCTTTCCTTTCTTTGAATTATGGAATTGGTGAAGTGAATCATTTATCTTCTCTCTTTTTTCAGTACAGAAACGACACTGAGTAAGGTGCAGAGATCATCCTTGCTTCTTGCTTATGATATCAATGCTGTTGGTCCTATTTTGGTTATTAAGGTGCGGTATTATAGTTTCTATCATGCTGTAGGCAAAAACAACTATTTCTGTGTCATTTCTTTTGCAGCAGCAACCATTTCTGAGCAATCAAGATTTTGAATGCTCAACCATGAAGATCTTGTACCTGATGTTTGATCGACAAACTAGTTATTTTCCCTGTTAACGTGTAAATGATCAGGAATTGTCTCCCCTCTCCTTGAAGAGAAGGAGCTAATATGTTTTAAACCTGACAATGAAGCTAAACAACTTAGTTGAAGTTTGCCTCCTTTATACCAAAGTTTGCTGACCAAGCAGATTGGAATAGAGTAGCAACTCTCTTTTCCCAAAGACGAACATTTTCTTTTTCATCAATAATCATCAAACAGGCCACCAAGTCTTTGGTTTACTGGTAAGAGCGCAGCGCTTGATGTGTTGGTACGCGCACATCACTAGTTCGAACCTTGTCGCAGACAAGAATCCTAGTATTCTGTGAGACTTTGAATCTTTCTTAAACCTTATGAGTTATTAACACAGGGATCTCTAGCCCTTTGTTAGTAGTAATGTTTAATAACCAGTTATTAACAAACTATACATCACAATCTAAGCGAAGAAGTGGAGAAAAGATAACGTGGTAAAAAATCCTTCAATAATCTGCACAATTCTAATTTGTCGGAGATGTCTCAGTATGTAGAAATTCCTTGTTGTCATGCTGAAAGATCTTAGTCCAGAGTCTTAAGGTTTCCATTTCAAAGAATTTTTAGCAATCTTCCCTCAGAGGGTTGAATACTAGCTTGTCTAACTTGATAGAAGTTAAGATAGAAGACAGCCAGATGCTTTAGGTTTCCTATAAATTTCGAACAACAAAATAATGTGATCTGAATAATATATATTATCCTATCTGAGTTGTATTGAACTGCCATCATCAAATTAAGCTGGATTGGATTATCTTGGTGAATTTAGCGGAAAAAAAACAGGGAGCATATAGGAACCTTATTGTCGGACTCGTTCCATTTCAAGATTTTTGGCAAGTGCTTCCCTCAGAGGGTTGAATAATAGCTTGTAACTCTTTATTGTTCGCAAAACTAACTCGATAGAAGTTAAGAAAGAGGACCACCAGATCCTTTAGGTTTCCTATAGATTTGAACAATAAAATAGACTAATCTAGATAAATCATATTTTCGTATCTCAATTATATTGAGCCGCCATCAGTTGAAGTTGGAAATTTTTGATTATCCTGGTGAATTAAGGGGAAATCATCATGGAGCGTACAAGAATCTGATTGCTGGACTTTCTGCATAGAAGATCTTGCTAAAGTTAGACTCATCGAAAAAAAAAGAGAGATCTTGCTAAAGTTAGCCATCCACTAGTTATATTGAGAAACTTAGAAGAATGATCCGCCCATACACATGTGTTTCATGAGTTACCAAGTGCTGCATTGCTAAAAAAAATACAACAGGGATGTGCTGATAAGAGATTCTGTTATAGTATATCTTGTAAAAAATTTAGGATTCTCAATGTTAAATTTACCTTTTTCTTTTTTATATTGAATACCTCATTCCCTTACATGTTGTAACCTTTAGTTTATGTTTTGGGTGAACAGCATATGTGGCCTTTGCTGAAAGCTGGAGGTGGGTCTGGTACTGACAAGGATTTTGCTGTTGTTGCTAACTTAAGCGCAAGGGTGGGATCGATTGGAGACAATAGTTTGGGAGGGTGGCATTCCTATCGTGCATCTAAGACGGCCTTGAATCAGTGTATGCTTCTTAAATAAATCCATTTAACCGGTTACTTATTTAACTTCTGCTTATGGATGGTAAAGTTGAAGTTATCCATGAACTTTCTTTGATCCAGCAATATATAAGATAATAGAAAAATGATAGCAAATGTATTATAGATATCTCTACCATGATCATCGAAGGCAAGATTTTGCGTACAATGATTTGAGGATTTGTTGCACGGTTAGGAAACAATTACTAATTGTATTAACCACTTAACAGGAAAAGGTGAAACAAAGAAAAGAGATAAAGCAATCTTCCAGTTTTATGCATTTTATGAACTGGTAAGTCAAAATTGTAGGGGAAATGAAAATCAGTTTTAGATGATCACTAGAATGTCCGTTCAGTTCAACCATAGAGATTCTCTTATAAATTATATGGTAGATGCTGTCAAGAGACTGGTGGTAGTAGGGGTCCAAACACGACAGTCTCCACCTTGGCCAGGTTTTAACTTCTTCTGGCTCAGTCTGGAGCGCAAATCTTAACTTGATAAATGTTTGTTTTTGCCTAAAGAATCATAGGATAGGTGTGCAGTTTAGTTTTCTCTGCTTAAAGGATATTGAGTGTGAAGTTCATTCCTCTCTCGGTATCCTTTCTATCTTGCTTACAATTCAGTTTTGAGATGATTAGCGGCACCGGCACCGGCACCCTTAAACTCATCGATGCTTGGGACATACTTGGCTATGTTTTGATTGTTTAGAGACAAGAAATCAATGATGTAATTTGACAGATATCACTAGTGTAAGGCACATCTGCCATTACATGGTGCATTTTCTTCCGAGTATCATTTCTTGTGGAACAATTCAGTATGATTATGAGAAAACGTTGAAATGAAAAGGCGTTAAAGTGCCCGAGACTCTTTATAGGATACATATATACAGTGGTGTAGTGAGTTAAAGTTAATAATGACGAAGTTGGCATGTTGTATACCTGAATAGTCTGACTGAAATTATTAGATAAGTCCTCAAGTGTTTAGTTCATGCTAACCATGTGTTAGTGGTGCAGTAACAAAGAATGTGGCGGTGGAATTTGCACGCAAGAAGGATCCAATTATATGCATTTTGTTGCACCCAGGCACGGTGGACACTGATCTCTCTAAACCATTTCAAAGAAATGTTCCAAAAGAAAAACTTTTCACCAAAGAGTACTCTGTTCAGAAGCTGCTCGGCATCATAAACAACACAGAGAGATCTGATAATGGGAAGTTCTTTGCCTGGGATGGTCAACAAATTCCTTGGTGATCTACTTGGTTTTGATTGATCCTTTTCGAATCAGCTTGTTTTCTTAGTTGGTCCTTACAGGAATATTATCTTCTAATTAAACTGTGAAATAAGTAACAAATTACAGTTCCACTTTTATTTGTGCTTAAAAAAGAGATCGTAGACTTGCTCCCTGGAATGAATTGAGAAGTTCTCCCTGAGTTGACGCGAAGACTGAAATAAGTGGAGTCACAAATGACTGCTTATTTCACTTCCATATCTGTATTTTTTTTTTCTATGAAAATTCACATGACAAAAGTTTTATGTGGTGCTCAAGTGTCCTGGTGGCATGTCCTGTCAGGCAAAAAACATTTGCTTTTATATATGATTACAAGAACGTTTCACCCAAACAAATAGAAAAGCAAGAAATAGATGATTACAAGAACGTTTCACCCAAACAAATAGAAAAGCAAGAAATAGATGATTACAAGAACGTTTCACCTTTTTGAAAATTATGAAAACACTTTAACTCTGTTATTATGCTGATTTTAACTCACAATTACGTTCTTTATTATGAAAAATTAATAAGCTTACAAGCTTTCAATTATAAAAATGTGAGAGGAAATATCAACTTCTTGTCAGCTTACAAGCTTTTTTTTTTTTTTTTTTTGAGTTAAAGTTATATTCTATTGATACTCAAAAATATTACAAGTTGAGTCCTAGTAGTAGCTTTGACTCATTACTACCCCTTTACATCATTTATACTATGACAAGGTAAAAGAAAGTGTCTAACTAACTATAACTACCAATATAGTCATTAGTATCTCATCTATGCCTTTCTATTCCTGCCTATACATTGTCTTTATGGAATCCAGTCCAACTTTTGCAGTGGCTCTCTCTATTTCCTGTTATGCTTCCATCGAACATGTATATGCAACACTATTTCCTTGCAAATTTGGTGTTCATCGTATTTGCTATCTTCAAATCTTCCTCTATTCCTTTCTCTCCATATCAATGCAACTGTCATGGCAAAAACACAGCATGTGATGGCATTTATACCTGCCCTGCTCTTTGTCTTCTTACTGATCCATTTCACTTCACAATCTCAGTCTCCTATGCTTTTTTTTTATGTCCCAACCATAGGCACAATTTAGCTCACAAACTCTTTGTTTTCGAACACTCAAAGAATAGGTGCTGAACGTCTCTATACTACGCCTACAGAATATACAGTCAGTTGGCACAGAAATACCAAACTTCAGCAATCTATCAATTGTTGCTAATCTCTTCTGCACTGCAAGCCATAGGATGAATCTGTACCTCGGATGCACACTAGTATGCAACATTAAGCCCTTCCATTCTACTTTGCAATACTCTGGGATTAGCTTCATGTACTTTTGTTTGATTTGAAACTTGCCATTCTTACACAGACTCTTTGGTCTTTCATGCATGGTCCCTTGGAGTTGTTGATGCCTCATTATCACTTCCTTGCTATCCAATATCTTCCTTATTACCCAAGCTGCTGTCTTGGAAGTGGGCATTGTGTCCAGGTCCTTCTTCTTTATATAGAAGCTATGAATCATTCGAATCCATAGACAGTCCTTCTTCCTAGTAAGATCCCATAAGTGCTTAGTAATTGTTGCTTTGTTCCATGCCTTGATGTCCATGTATGTTTAGGTCTCTAGCTTCTACTGATTTGCATACATTCTCCCAAGCTATTAGTGCTTTCTTTGAGATAGTTACATTGCCTGTCCATAAAAATGTCCTGCATATAGTTTCAATCATCTTCAGCACCTTTTTTAGAATAATGAACACCTGAGCCCAGTAAGTCTGAATACCAAATAGAACTGCCTTTATCAATTGACACCTTCCTGCATAGGATAATAACCTCGCTGACCAACATGTAAACTTTGTTGTTATCTTCTCAACTAGAGGCGAGTACTGAGCAATAGTTAGTTTTTTTGAGTCCAAAGGAACACCGAAATATCTAAAAGGCAGCTTCCCTTCAATAAAACCTAATGTTTGCAGGATGTCTTCTCTAGCCTTCTGATATATCCCAGCCATGTATATAGCACTTTTGTTTACATTTGCCTGCAATCCAGAAGCCTGTGAAAACCTGTAGAAAGCATTGTTTAGAATCCTTATGGACTCCATATCAACTCGACAGTACATCAACAGATCATCAGCAAAACACACACGAGTGCTGTTCAGCTTCCTACACTTTGGATGTAAATTAAAATCCCCATTCTTATGCAACTATTTTAGTTCTCAACTCAAATACTCCATGACAATAACAAATAAGTAAGGAGACATAGGATCTCCTTGTCTAATCCCTCTCTTCCCCTTAAAAGGTTTAGTTAATCCATCATTTAGCACCAATGAATATGAAACTGTAGTGACATAGGTCATAATCCATTGCACAAATTTGAAAGGAAACCCAAGGTCTATCAGCATTTGCTTAAGAAAACTCCATTCCAGAGTGTCATAAGCTTTTCTTAGATCTACTTTCATCACACACTTGGGAGACACTCCTTTAAATAAGTAAGGACGGCGAAGCATCGTGCAAGTAGCGGCGCAAGGCGTTTCAATTTTCATAATCAGTTCATGAATACATGTCTCAGTCTAGCTCTATTTAGCATTCAAGTATCATGTAACACAGTATGGTTCAGTATTTCAGCATCATGTATTTCAGACTTTCAGTATATCAGATGTGTTAGTTTATCTTCCGCATTCAATATGTTATGATATCACATGTTGATTCAGCCAGCCAGTTGGTTCGCTCGGTCGCATGAAGTCAGGCACCGAGTGTCGTGTTACGTCCAGGCCCAGGTTCGGGACGTGACAAAGGCATTGGATAAATATGCCACAAATAAAGATAAATTTGGAGATAGAATACGATAAAATTTCACCAATATCGAATGTTTATACCAAAGCAATAAAAGTATGATATTTATTTATAAAAAAACTTTTCTTACTAATTAACCATAACTAATTAATATATATGTTTACCTCATTAAATCAATTAACCATCATCAATAAGATTTAATGTAAACACTCAATGAGTTAAGCAACTACTCCCTTTGTTTACTTTTAGTTGTCAAGTGTTTTAAAGTAAATTTTTATTTTCACTTGTCATTTTTTGCGTATCATATTTATTTGGTTTTGCCCGTAGAATTTATTATTCATTTCAAATTATTTTCCAAATATATTAAGATTATACACCAATTAATATGGGTATCATGATAAAATATACACTTTATTTTTTATTTCTTAAAGAGTGCAAAGTCAATAGTGAATTAGTAAAAGTAAACGAACGGAGCATCTTGCTAGATTAATATTTTCCTACATAATTTGACTATATCTGTTTAATTAAAGCGATAAATAAAAAGGAGGAATTCTTTCCATACATGATCGTTGTGTATCGCAAGTCCCAAATACAGGTTATTACAAACTCCAATAATTTGTAACCCCTAGACGTTAGACATGAAACATCAACATCAACATTTGCACCCATCCCAATAAGATTACACTATTGCAAACTCCAACCATCATACCTTTTTGGAAGACTCAAAATCCCCAGACTCCAAGAATCAAAATCCTCCAATCCCTCCTCCATATAACCCCCCAAAAAAACCCTTCACCCTTTCATCAACTCATAACGCAACTCTCAAAAGGTTCATAAAACAAATCAAGAAAAACACACCATGAAGAACCTTTTGTTCTCAGTTGGCCTCTGCCTTTGCTTCCTCTTTGTTCTTGCTCATATAAATGAAGCAGCCATTCCCTGTGGCACTGTGGACATGAAGGCTGCCGCCTGCATCTCCTTTTCCACTAGGAAGGACGCAAGGCCGTCAGCGCCGTGTTGCAATGGGCTACAACAGTTGGCACAAAGTGTGAAGTCTGTGGATGATAAGAAGTCTATCTGCAGATGCCTTAAGGCTGGTGTCAAGAACTTTGCTGGGGTACAAGACAAGTTCCTTAGCCAACTCCCCACTGCTTGCAAAATCAAAGTTGGCTTTCCTGTCTCCATGAACACCAACTGTGAAACGTGAGTATAATAAGTTATATGCATTGAATTCTATTTTATTGTTTTGCATTACTTAGTACTACTATATTTATGTTGCAGGATTCGCTTCTAAGCCAAGTGCCATGCATGAACAACTTGTGGAAAGGGTAGAAGTTAGTTAGTGAGTTGATATAAAACATGAGGCGGCAAGGGTGTTATAGCTAGACTAGGAGATCATGGGCTCTGCCTCAACTTTGTAACACTCTTATTTTTGACTTCCAATGCATAATTTCACTTCTCCAGCTCCAAAGTGCTAATTTTCATTTTGTCATGTGCTCTAAGAAAAGAGGCGATATGATTGAACTACTAAAAATTAATCCATCTATTATATTATTATTATTAGTACTAGTAGTATTAATATTATAATCATAATAATAGTAATAATAATAATAAGAACAATGACAATAATAAGAATAATAACTAACATTAATGATACTATTACTATTGCTACCACTACTACTATTACTATTACTATTATTACTACTACCACCACCACCACCACCACCACCACCACCACCACCACCACTACTACTACTACTACTAATAATAATAATAATAATAATAAGTCTACATATATATATATATATATATATATATATATATATATATATATATCCTTCTAATACTATTGAAGGAAAAAGTTACATCTTGGTTCAAGTTCATTTCAATGTCTTTAATTTGTTAACAACTTTCATACCTATTGCAAATTCCAATTCGAAATCACTACTGTTTGATATCCTCAAAATTTAATAATGTCATGGAATAATTTGAGACATGTCTAAATTGCCCTATCTTATTTGCTCACGAATTTAAGCTTTTTACACTAATACTGTATATTCCTTCACACTATTAAGTTAGGTTGACCTACAACATTATCTAAATTTTTTATTGTAAGCATGCCTAATTAACTTGGAAAATAGGGTAAATAACTTGTTAGTAGTTGCGTACGGATGATTTTTTTATAAGTAATGTCACATCTAAAGAAGAAAAGAAAATACAACATTCTTTTGTTTGTGGTTTGTGCAGAAGTTAAAAAAATACGTATATTATAAAGCGCTAAATTATATTTGAGAAGAATTGTGTCACGATCCAAAACCCCTACTAGTCGTGATGTCGCTAACTCTCTTGCTAGGCAAGTCAATAATAAAACAATAGCGAAAAATAATAACAATACAGAAATAAATGAGTTTAAAAGTCGAATAAGCATAATTAAGTACCAAACCAATACAACTAATCCCAAAAAATAGGTAACACTAAGTCATGAGCTCTAATACATGAATACAAGTCTACTAATACATTTATTCTCTGAAGCAATAACAGTAATGAAAGAAAGAGAGGCCAGGGACTGCTACCGGAATGCAGCTCTACCTCGTGTCTCAACAGCAACAACAACTATGCTCAACACTCAGTTGGGTCCCATAATTGCATCTGTACAAGTAGTACATAGTATAGTATAAGTACAACTTACCTCATGTTATTTCGTCACATGCACATAACAATGCAATGCATCAGAACATGTAATTTCGCCACATGCACATAATAATAATAAAGGCATATATTAGCATGTTAAATGCAATGCAGCAATACATGTAAAATTTACACGACACACATAAGAAGTCGCATGCATATTCACGAATTTCATCCTCGTACCACCACATAAACATAAACAACAAAAATCGCCACCAAGCCATCACATAACATCTCCACATGCCACCCTTAAGTCATTGCATGCACATAACAATAAAATGCTTCCCTTATTTCGCCGCATGCGCATTTTCACCACCTTTATTACACCAGTAAAATGTCGCCCTTGTACTCCACACAACATCAACAGTGAAATGCCACCTTTATACTCCACACAACATCAACAGTGAAATACCACCCTTATACTCCACACAACTACAATCAACCCACACAACATGTTCATATGTGCCACAGTTATCATAACAATGTAAAATAACAATTTATCATCAAGAGTCAAATCCTCATAACTTATCAATAACGTGCTCAAGGACATGATAACAATAAGAATGTTGATAAGACGTGACTACGACTAAATCAATTAAAGAAACCAAGTTCAAGTAGTCATATAAAGGATCATATATATATATATATATATATATATATATAATGAAAGCAGAACGCAAGAAATACAGATATGCGTCCATAACACACGTGCATCTACCTCCGAGACTAGTATAGCATAAGTCTCAATATTTGCTCAACATGTTCAAAATGAGGTACCAACAGTCTCAACGTTACTTTAACACGGTGATCACGCCCAACTCTAGTCATAAAAAAGATAAGCGGTCGCTGCAAATATAATCCGGTCTAAAAGTCTGGAGTCAAATCCCACAGAGAACTAAGGTTTCGCTATAACTGTTCAATATCACCAATAAGGCAAGCTCGAACAATTCCTAAGTTATAAATATTAAGATTCTTATATATAACTAGCTGACTAACAAATTAAAATAGTAAATTAGCAACAAAGATACTAAAGGTTGGAGACAAGATTATGGAGGTCTAGAGTTATGATTTTCCCAATTGTCGGAATCATTCCTGCTATGTTTTCTATAATTTCGCCTATGTATTCTCTATTGATCGTGAGCACTTTAGGTGTCGTAATTCTCTCTCGCAAAACTACAATAATTTACTAGACATATTCTCTCGAACTACGCTAGTTGGCTTTATCTAACCGCTCATTATGACCACGTCAAGGCTTTGTTATTTCTAAACCTACCTTTAAACCCGTTGTATTGATTTCTCACATATGTTATGAGTGACGTTGTTCAACAACCACCTAAATATGTATCCTTTCTCAAGAAACACATAATAAATAGGCACAGTAAATCGATGTCCATTCAATCAACTGAAATAAGCACGTAGTTGAACAAATAGACAAATTCAAAGGTTAAATTATATTAAAATATAACAAGAATTCATCCTCCAAGAGGTTCCATCAAAACCTTAGATAACAAATTAGCTACTCATAATAGTATGTAAAACTACAATATTAAAAGTCATAACTAGCAATAGAAATAGGAATAAGGAAGTGAAAAACTCGTAGAAGAATTCTCCGCCTTGATCCTAGTGTGTTCTTGCCTCCTTAGGTCGAATCTGTGTCAAAAGTATGTCCAAGATCCTCCAAATACCGTTTTTCTATGTATATATATACCAAGTAGGGTTGGGCCCAAACAATTATACCTTCTCCTACGCGAAAAAGGACACTTTTCCAGGTCAGGATGTCCGCGGCAGCGGATTCAACCGCAGATTTGACCGCGGATTTTGGCCAGTTTCTGCCTCACATCCGCGGCCAGTGCGCGGCCACGCACTTGTTGCATATTTTTCTCCCCGTGAGGTTTGGAATTTTGAAAAATGTAAAACATGAAAGTTGTAGTCCTTTGAATTAATCATATATTGTGGAGCTCAAACGGAGTTCTGAGTGAAACAATATGTGTATTTTATTAGACAGTGCGCAATATGTCTACTCGATTCTTCGTTCATTCTTAACTATAAAATTTGATCCCCGAACACGATCCCGGCTGAATTCTTTGGGATTTTACTCAGACATAAAGGCTCCAAATAACTTGAGTTCATTCTATAACATCTACATAGCTCGGAATTACTCCTACAAGGCATAAAACACACAATTAGTGCAAAACACTAGCGATTAAAGCTCAAACTTAATTAAAGTGTAGTAAATTAGAGTGTAATAAGCGACTAAAATACGCAATTATAGCCTATTTTTTTCCAAAGAATCTGAATGGTTTTGACTATTGAGAATGGAACTCAAAGTTGAACCAGGTCCATCACTGGAGACACAGACACATGCAGAGTTAAAGGCACGTGATATGCACATGCAGGTGATAAACGAAATCCGTGAATTAAAGAGATATATCCTGATCGAAAAGATTGCAAAATGATACGGACAAAGACTCGTTATTCAGTAAGAACAAAATCAAGATAAGGAAGGATTTAAGGAGTTGAGATTAACTAGAACTCTTCCACCAAGGAAGAGTAGCATCAAAATTCTAATAATCTCTTGTATACTAATCCTATATATTGCAGAGTGTTCTTATTGTGAAGGTACACACAAAAGCAGAAGCTAAACAAGAATTGAGAGCAAAATGAGCAAGGCAAATTTTGCAAGCAGTTCGTGTGAGAATTAAGTGTGCGACTCTGAAGCTACTTGAACCAACTAGAAGAACCAGTTTCAACTGTTGTCTTTTAGTCTAGTTTATTTGTAGTAGGTGATTTTAACTTGTACCTTTTCAGCTTTATCTAGAAGCATTTGTAATAGGTACTATGTGTTAAAGTTATAGCTAACTTGAAGTTTGTCGCAAATAGCTAGAGGCTAGTTTTCCACAAAGGGATTAGAGGTAATCCTTAGGTTTACAAAAGAGTTTTTCTAAATGCAGTTTGGCTAATTATTTATTGAAGAGTTTGGAAAATCCTACTGGGAAGTAGGTCGTGGTTTTCACCTTTTGAGCCAGGTGTTTTCCACGTAAAATCTTTGTGATCTTTAATTTCTGTATTTATTATTCTGCAAACTGTAGGATTTGGAACACATAGAAGAACCTGGTCCTTCTACAACTAGTGCACGCGAAAATTGGACACCACATAAATCAACCCCCCTCCCCTTGTGTGGTATTGACGTCTAGAACATCAATTGGTATTAGAGCGGGTTATCCTTGAAGAGGCTAAAACCTTAGGAAAAGATCAAAATGAGTGCACCACCTGGGAACTGGGAAGGACAATCAACTGCTAGGCCACCACTCTTCAATGTCCAGTACTACTCCTGGTGGAAGAACATGATGACAGATCACTTAATTGGTGAAGACTATGAACTATGGGACATAGTTACTGATGGTCCCTTGGCCACCATGAAGAAGACTGCTGAAGGAGTAGAGGTGCCAAAGACAAGAGCTGACTGCACTGCTGAGGACTTAAGAAAATGGGAGAAGAATTCCAAGGCCAAGAAGTGGCTTGTGTATGGACTTGGTCCAGATGAGTACAACATAATTCAAAGATGTACTACTGCCAAGGAAATTTGGGACACTTTGCAAGTGGCTCATGAAGGAATTTCTCAAGTGAAAAGATCCAGAGGCACTCTACTATATTCTCAATATGAAAATTTCTCTATGAAGGAAGCAGAGACAATCCAAGAGATATACACTAGGTTCACTACTCTGACAAATGAACTAAAATCTCTTGGAAGGACTCTTCTTGAAGAAGACAAGGTTGAGAAGATTTTGACAAGGGTTCTGCCAATCTCATAGGAGAGTAAGATCACTGCAATTCGGGAATCCAAGAACATTGCAACTCTCAAACTGGATGAGCTAATTGGGAATCTCACTGCCTATGAACTTAGAAGGCAGACAATGAAGATGGATGCTCCCAAGAAGAAGAAAAGTCTGGCACTAAGAATCACTGAGGGAGAAGAATTGGAGGAGGATGAAATGACTATGATCGCCAAGGACTCCAAAAATTATCTTATGAGAAGAAAAGGCACCTCAAGAGGTGGAAATTACAACAAAGCAAGGGCACCAGAAAAACCCACAAATGAGGGCTGCTACAAATGTGGGAAAACTGATCATCACATCAAGAACTGCCCTCAGTGGGAAGCTGAATGGAAAAGGAAAGGAACAAGTTCATCCCAAGAAGAACAAAGTATCAACAAAGGATATGGTTGTTGCTAAGGGAGAAAGTTCAGATGAAGATGGAGATGAACAAGCATCTATGGCAATTGGTGAATCAAATAAGGAATCTGAGGTAAGTATATTCCATCTCAAAGACAAGATTAAGTTCTTATCCAAAGAGAAACTCTCTGAATTATTGCTTGACTTTATTGATGATTCTGAAGTAATTAATAAAGAAAGGAGCAACTGTCTAAGGAGTGTGTAATGTTAAAAGCAAAGTGTAAAAACCTGGAACTCAGATTAAGTGAGTTTGTGAATGAAAATACTGCTCTGAAGAACCAGGTTCATCCACTTGAAAATAATGTCCTAGAGTTAAAATCTGAAAATATAAAAATGAAACTAGGAAACCAGTAAGAAGACATCTGACAGCTGACAGTTCTCAACTCACCTTAGAAGAAAGTGTAGGCAAATTAAAAGATGAGTTGTATAAGAGAGATGAACAGATAAGAGTGTTGAAGGAGTAACTTGGTAAGGTTAAGCATGAACTATACAGAACTTGTAAATGGAACAAATCCTCTGATGCCTTGACATGGCACAAGAACATCATAGTAGCAATAAGAGAGGACTTGGCTTTGGAAGTCAGCTGTCCAAATGGGATCCTAAAAGCAAGTACCTCACACTTCCTGAGAACAAAATTTGTACCCACTGTGGTAATACTGGTCACTATAAAGGTGAATGTAATGCAAAAGAGCAGGCCAGTCTGAAGAACAAAAGTTTTGTTCGAAGGAAAAATTGGTTACCTAACTGGGCTAGAAATAATTTAATTCATCCTTTTGCCTATAGAAAGGGACCCAAATAGTTTGGGTTCCTAAGACTAACCCCTGATTTTCTTTTGTAGGTTCAAGTGAAAGGGAGTAGCAAAATATGGTACATGGATATTGGCTGTTCAAAACATATGACTAGCAATAAGGACCAATTCCTTTTACTTGAAAACCTCAAATGAAGAAATGTCTCCTTTGGAAATGGAAAGAAAGGTGAAATCATTGAGGTTGGTAAGGTAGGTAAGGATGACACATGTTTCATTGAGAACGTTTACTTGATAGATGTCTTGAAATATTGCCTGATCAGTGTGTCACAACTGTCTGACAGAGGTAACCTGGTAGCATTCACTTCTACAAAATGCTTCGTAATAAATCTTATCACTGACAAGATTGTTTTGCAGGGAAAAAGAGTGAACCATATTTATATCATATATCAATCCACACTATCAGAAAATGAATAAACATGCTTGAGTGTACTGGATAGTGATCCCCTCCTTTGGCACAAAAGACTTGGACATGCCTATCTACGTCAACACTACAAATTAGTCTCCAAGGACTTAGTGATAGGTCTGCCTAACATTAAGTTCAAGGAAGAAAAAGATTGTGAGGCTTGTGCAAGGGGGAAGCATGTAAGATCCTCTTTTATAAGCAAGAAAATGGTAAGTACCACCAGGACAATAGAACTGGTCCATATGGATCTATGTGGTCCTATGAGAACAATAAGCAAATGTGGTAAGAGATATGTGATGGTGCTTGTTGATGATTATTCTAGATTTACCTGAACATTGTTTCTAACATCTAAAGATGAAGCATTTGATATGTTTACTTCTTTTGTCAGAAAAATTCAGAAACAAGTAGGAAATCAACTTGCATCAATTAGGTCTGATCATTGCACTGAATTTAAAAATGCTAAATTTGCTGAATTTTGTGATGAGCATGGCATAGATCATAACTTTTCTGCCCCTAGAACTCCACAACAAAATGGAGTGGTTGAAAAAAAGAATAGGACACTTGAAGATATGGCTAGGACTATGCTTCTTTCTAGTAAACTATCTCATAGCTTCTGGGCAGAAGCTATAAATACTGCATGCTATATCATAAATAGGTGCATGACTAGACCACTT
The DNA here is from genome assembly GCA_005239495.1 of Nicotiana undulata. Classification (NCBI taxonomy): domain Eukaryota; kingdom Viridiplantae; phylum Streptophyta; class Magnoliopsida; order Solanales; family Solanaceae; genus Nicotiana; species Nicotiana undulata. The sequence continues at coordinate 27,923 of ML245593.1, forward strand.
GTAGAGAAGACTCCCTATGATTTACTTAAAGGGATAAATCCTAACATATCCCACCTTAGGGCTTTTGGTTGTAAGTTCTTTGTGCACAACAATGGCAAGGACTCCCTAGGTAAGTTTGATCCCATATGTGATGAGGGAGTATTCTTGGGATATTCCTCACATAGTAAGGCCTATAAAGTTTATAACAAAAGAAATATGTGTGTTGAAGAAAGTGTGCATGTGATTTTTGATGAAACTAACATTCTTTCTGAGAGACAGGAACAATAGGATGAAGAAATTGGGCTGGTCAGAAATTCAGTCCAAACTGAAGCAACACTGGAGGAAGGAACATGTGATGGAACATGTTCATCCATCCGGGGCAACATGACAGGGGGGAACTGAGCAACAAGCTAATTCTCGAACCTCATTGGAACATGTCCCCGATCCTGTTCCATAGCAACAAGGCACTGTAGGATCTTCAAGTAATAACCAGTTGGTTGTAAAACCACATAGATATCAAAGTTCTCACCCCATTGAGAACATTATCACTGATCCAACCTCTGGAATCAAAACCAGATCTTCTCTGAAAAATCTTTGTGCTTTTGATGCTTTCCTATCTCTTATTGAACCTAAAAATGTTGCTGAGGCTTTGCAGGATGCAGACTAGGTAAATGCAATGCAAGAAGAACTCAACCAATTTGAAAGGAGTCAAGTTTGGCATCTGGTACCAAGACCCTTGGATAGATAAGTTATTGGCACAAAGTGGGTCTTCAGAAACAAACTTGATGAAGATGGAAAAGTTACAAGAAACAAGGCAGGATTGGTGGTTCAAGAATATAGTCAGGAGGAAGGGATAGACTATGATAAAATAAGGCTCCTCATAGCCTTTGCTGCCTACATGGAATTCACCCTTCACCAGATGGATGTCAAAAGTGCCTTCCTGGATGGCTATTTAAAGGAAGAAGTGTTTGTCAAGCAACCTCCTGGGTTTGAGAACAAGGATAATCCTGATCATGTGTACAAGCTTTACAAAGCACTATATGGAGTCAAGCAAGCCCCCAGAGCATGGTATGAAAGGCTATCAAAATTCTTACTTGAGCATGACTACAAGAGAGGTAAAATTGATAGTACTCTATTCCTGGAAAAAAAAGGGTAAAGATCTATTGGTAGTTCAGATTTATGTAGATGACATAATCTTTGGTGCAACCACTGAAAAACTAAGTAAAGAGTTTTCTAAACTAATGGGGAGTGAATTTGAAATGAGCATGATGGGTGAGCTTAATTTCTTTTTAGGCTTACAAATTAAACAAAATTCAAATGGAACTATGATCCATCAACAAAAGTATGTGAAAGAGTTGCTTAAAAGATTTAAAATGGAAGACTCTAAAGAAATTGACATTCCTATTACAACAACCACAAAACTAGATGTAGATGAACCTGGTTCATCTGTTGATCAAAAGTTGTATAGGGGAATGATTGGTTCATTGTTGTATCTTACTGCCAGCAGACCTGACATTGTTTTTAGTGTAGGACTTTTGTGCAAGATTTCAGGCTAATCCAAAAGAATCTCACTTAACTGCAGTAAAGAGAATCCTAAGATACCTAAAAGGCACCACTGATCTATGTCTTTGGTATCCCAAAGGTAGTAACTTTGATCTTGTGGGATATGATGACGCTGACTATGCATGTTTTCTAGTAGATAGAAAGAACACCTTAGGTATGACACATTTTCTGGGCTCATGTCTTGTGTCTTGGGCCAACTAAAAATCAGAATTCTATAGCACAATCTACTGTTGAGGCTGAGTATGTGGCAACAACCTCATGTTGTGCTAAGTTATTATGGATTAAGCAACAACTGATGGATTTTGGAATGGAGGTTGGATGTATCCCTATATTTTGTGATAGCACTATCAGTATGACAAAGAACCCTGTTCATCATAAAAGAACAAAGCACATAGATGTTAGATACCATTTTTTAAGAGACAACTATGAGAAGGGATTGATCTCTATTAAATTTTGTGCTACTGATAAGCAGATTGCTGACATTTTTGCAAAAGCAATAAGTAGAGAGCATTTTGAAAGGAACATGTTAAAGTTAGGGATGATTAAGATGACCTAATTGAGCCGGTTATTAATGTACATGAAAAAAATGGGGAAAATGAAAAACAATTGGCTAGAAATTCTGAAATTTGTGTAAATAATCATATTAATCGTTGCTCAGTCTCATGCTGTAAATAGCTTACTCTTTTGCCATGTTTTGATATGACTCATTGGTTACTAATGATATTTTTCTTATTGTTAAAAATTGAGGCTTGATCAAGAGGTTTCTTACATGATGAACCTGGTTCATCAGTGCTGGTTCATCTGAAAGGCGAGGTATGTGTTCTCTATCATACACATTTTGAATATAAATAGTTAATCATGAGCAGAACTCTACCTAAAATAAGATCTTTTCAAAATCTAGTATTTATCCTAAATCTGCACCAGTTCCTGTTTAACCAAAGAATTAGGTCCTTTGACCAAAGCTATTTTTAGGATAAACGCGGGTTACTGATAATCAAGGAAATAATATTGAATAAAGGAAAATAAATAGAAGACAATAGTATGATACGCAGAAAAGTAAAGTGTGTAATATTAGCAGTTCTTTTGTGTCTTACAAGTTATTTTCTTCTTTTATATAAGGGGTTTTCTTAATATAATGTCTACTTCTTGCAATGATTGCCCATTAATGACTAATTATTACATTAATGAGGCGTTTACAAAGGATAACTGTAATTATTGTATGAAGATTCCGTAACGCTCGAGTCACTAATTAAGGATCCTTGAATCTGCCCGTAGCTCTGTCTGGGTTCACTCTGATCGTGTCTCTTCCCTGCCTCAATCAGGTTGAGTTTCTCGTGGCTGATCACCCCATGGGTTTGTTGATCCGTGCCTCTTTGTTCCGTACCTCTTTACAGAATCATATCCAGTTGTCGCGTTTTCGCCGTTCCACGTAGCCAGCTGAGTTGTCAAGAATCACATTTCTTGTGAAACCTTTTTTACCAATACAGATAGTCCCCCCACTTACCAATTATTTATCGATTAATATTTGGTAAGTGGATACACATTTATGGCGGGAATATTTTGCCGCCGCTTTACCTCGAAACATCGTATCCTTTTCTGAACATAGGCGTCACTTGTCACTTCCATTTAATTCTATAACCACTGGTCCTTTCCTGATTGGTTATGAAGTTACTCGGCGCATTATTAAATTAATTAAGCGTTTACAAATGATAACTGTAACTGTTGTATTAAGATTTCGTAACGCTCGAGTCACTAATTAAGGATCCCTGAATTTGCCCGTTGCTCTGTCTGGGTTCACTCTGATCGTGTCTCTTCCCTGTCTCAATCAGGTTGAGTTTCTCGTGGCTGATCACCCCGTGGGTTTGTTGATCCTTGCCTCTTTGTTCCGTACCTATTTATAGAATCATATCCATCTGTCGCATTTTTGCTGTTCCACGTAGCTAGCTGAGTTGTCAAGAATCACAGTACGTGTGAAACTCTTTTTTGCCAATACTATTCCGTCACCTCTTAGAATCCCATCAAATTAAAAGCCTAGAAAATAGGGGTAGCCGTAACCGTCATCTATAACTGACACTTACAAAAGTGATTAGACTTCTTTTTGACCCAAAATACTCCCGTTATATATTAATAACCCATCCCCTTTAAAACCCCATCATCATCACTTCTCTAAGCCATCATTCATTTTCTTCTCTAAGCAATACGTGTCGAAACCCTTTCATCTCGCTGCTCCAAAACCTTGATCCTAATTCTCTTTTCTTCTTCAACTCAAAATCAAAATGGTTTATACTCCACCACCTGCTACACCATCTTCGACCTCTTCCTCCACACCTCAATACAGCACCATGCCCTCGCAATCCATCTCTACACCAACTCAATCCCATCCCACCACCCCTTAACAAAATCCCATTCCGTCTCAACCAAGCACCACCGTTCCTCAACCCAGCCCTAATCCGGAACCCAAGAAAAGTAGGGTCAAAATGCTTGCCGGGAAAATAGTTGCCACTAGTTCTCTCGCTAAATAGTTGAATGCTAAACTTCAAGCCAGTCAGACTCAAGAATCAGAAAACTCTAGTGACTCCTTCAAGTCAGCAACTGAGGGGGAAGCAACTGGTTCATCAGATTCTGACCANAGGAGGCTGGCCAGAAGTGAGATAGTCAAATTCATGGCCAATGTTGTAGTCAAGGACGCAGAGTCTAGCCAAGTAAAGGGGACCAAAATTTCTTTTGATGCCATAAAACGGGGAGAAGTACTTGGGATTCCGTCTGAAGACTATGATGATTACACCAGGAAGAAGTGGCCCAGCTTAGATTCTCTTCCTACTGCACTGCAAATCACAAGAAGATTCTATGACAATGAAGAGGAGGCTGAACCAAGGCCAGTCTACAAAAGTGAGATGAAACCCCCTCAAAAGGTGGTGTTTAAGTTTATTAACAAGTGTGTTCTACCAAGGCAGGAGATAAGGCACAAAGCCAACTACATGGACTTAGTTCTCATGGAGTGCCTGGACAGTGGAAAGCAGATCAACTGGTCGTACTTCATTATTCAGCTACTGGACAGGGTGGTTAATGGTTCAAAGTCTCATGCCATTCCATATGGCTTCATCCTCACCAATGTACTTGCTCACTACAAGGTGCCTCTGAAGAAGGCAGAAATGGCCACTGTCAAGGACCACTTTGGTAAAAATACTCTTCTGGCCTGTGACTATGTTGTCAATATTCCTGACAATGAACCGAGTTCATCCAGGAAGACATCTATGAACAACAAAGTCAGAGCACTTGTGTAGGAGGGTGGAGCTAAGGATGCAGAAATACTTAGGCGGAAGAACCGCCTGACAGAGGTTGCATCTGAGAGAGATTCCCTAATAACTGAGCTTTCCAAAGAAAAGTAGAAGAATGAGGGGATTCTTAAGGATATGCTATCTCTTCTCCAAGCCAAAAACCCAGCCTCCACCCCTTCCCAGCCTTAGTAGTCCAGCTGTGTTCGACCTTCAGTGACCCAGATTAAGGATTTTTCTTCTCTTTTTTTCTGCTCATGGTGGTAACTGTTTTATTTCTTCTTGGTTTACTATTGATGATTAAGCCATGATTGAACTTGCAATTGCCGCAGTGGCTATGAGTAATTCTTATATATATGAAATTTATAACATTTTGCAACTTTTCGATGATGCCTAAAGGGGGAAGATGTGCTATACTTTGAACATGTGATATTTATAACCTAATGAACCTTGTTCTTTATGATAAATGCTTAATACTCTAAAAAGTGTCAATGTTGGATTAAGTTGGTTACATGCCTAAGCACAGAGTTTGTCATCATCAAAAAGGGGAAATTTTTAGCCCAAGAATTTGAATGGTTTTGAAGATTGAGAATGGAACTCAAAGTTGAACCAGGTTCATCACTGGAGACACAGACACATGCAGAGTGGCACGAGATATGCACATGCAAGAGATAAATGAAATCCGTGAATTAAAGAGATATCTCCTGATCGAAAAGATTGCAAAATGATAAGGAGAAGGACTCCTTATTCAGTAAGAACAGAATCAAGATAACGAAGGATTTAAGGAGTTGAGATTAACTAGAACTCTTCCACCAAGGAAGAGTAGCATCAGAATTCTAGTAAATCTCTTGTCTACTAATCCTAGATATTGCTAAGTGTTCTTATTGTACAGGTACACACATAAGCAAAAGCTAAACAAGAATTGAGAGAAAAATTAGCAAGGCAAATTTTGCAAGCAGTATGTGAGAATTAAGTGTGCGACTCTGAAGCTACTTGAACCAACTAGAAGAACCAGTTTCAACTGTTGTCTTTTAGTCTAGTTTATTTGTAGTAGGTGATTTTAACTTGTACCTTTTCAGCTTTATCTAGAAGCATTTGTAATAGGTACTGTGTGTTAAAGTTATAGCTAACTTGAAGTTTGTCGCAAATAGCTAGAGGCTAGTTTTCCACAAAGGGATTAGAGGTAATCCTTAGGTTTACAAAAGAGTTTTTCTAAATGCAGTTTGGCTAATTATTTATTGAAGAGTTTGGAAAATCCTACTGGGAAGTAGGTCGTGGTTTTCACCTTTTGAGCCAGGTGTTTTCCACGTAAAATCTTTGTGATCTTTAATTTCTGTATTTATTATTCTGCAAACTGTAGGAGTTGGAACACATAGAAGAACCTGGTTCTTCTACAACTAGTGCACGCGAAAATTGGACACCACATAAATCAACCCCCCTCCCCTTGTGTGGTATTGACGTCTAGAACATCAATTGATATTAGAGCGGGTTATCCTTGAAGAGGCTAAAACCTTAGGAAAAGATCAAAATGAGTGCACCACCTGGGAACTGGGAAGGACAATCACCGTCTAGGCCACCACTCTTCAATGTCCAGTACTACTCCTGGTGGAAGAACATGATGCCGGATCACTTAATTGGTGAAGACTATGAACTATGGGACATAGTTACTGATGGTCCCTTGGCCACCATGAAGAAGACTGCTGAAGGAGTAGATGTGCCAAAGACAAGAGCTGACTGCACTGCTGAGGACTTAAGAAAATGGGATAAGAATTCCAAGGCCAAGAAGTGGCTTGTGTATGGACTTGGTCCAGATGAGTACAACATAATTCAAAGTTGTGCTACTGCCAAGGAAATTTGGGACACTTTGCAAGTGGCTCATGAAGGAATTGCTCAAGTGAAAAGATCCAGAGGCACTCTACTACACTTTATATATACACGGCCTTTTTAAAACATTCTCCTAACTCATCACACCAAGAATACTTAAATTAGACTAATCACAAAAGCGTAACATCTTACCTTAAGATTTGACTTACATGTACCACGCATTATTCACAACTCACCCACTTACTCTGATATAGAGGTCACTGACATTACCTTTCCTTCATGAATCAAGTGCCCTCACACAACAAAAGAGAGTAGTGCCACACAATAAAATTTAAGAACACTTAGGAACTCAAGATAGAAAGTATTCACCCACTCTCAGAAATAAAATTCATATGCCACAAAGATGCACCATAGGCTTCCCGTAGTGTACTACTCTACTAATCGAACCCATTCAGTCTAGGATCAAGTAGGACTTTATTTGGTTGTAATGTAGGTTGCGAGACGGGTAGGATACATTTAGATATAAGAGTGAATACACCTTCCTAAGCACTTTAATACATATAATTTAACATTCAAACCCCATACTTATGTCAAACCAAACTCCACCTTCACATTGTCAATTAATGGAACAATGCATTGAATCAAGTAGAGCATACAATCAGATAAAACATAGAGTGAGTTAGGATCTACCCCGAGCATGAATACAGATGGCACATGTATATACACTCATCACCTCATATATACATCATCCCCACAAGTAGCAAACAATATCAATTAGTAGGAAATATTTCATCAACCAAAGCTAGGCAAGACACTTACCTCAAACAAGCTAAATCAATACTCTAAAAATGCCTTCCCGTGAGATTCAACCTCTAAATGGCTCGAATCTAGACAAAGAAAACTTAATAACATCAAATAATGTCATAAAATTAAAGTCAAACGATAAAAATCAAATCTTTAATCAAATACTCAAAGTCAGCCCGGACCCGCACCTCAGAATACGACAAAACTCAAAATTTCCGATAACTCATTCGAATATGAGTACAACCTTACAAGTTTCATACAAATCCGACTCGAATCAATGTTCAAATCTCAATTTTACACTTTAGAAAAGTTTTGCCAAAACCCCAATTTTCCTCTCTTAGGTGCACCAATCAAATGCTAATAATCAAGGATGGAATCATGAATAATAATCAAATTTGAATTAAGAACATTTACCTCAATCCAAATGGTGAAAATCGCCTCAATCTAAGCGCCCAACCTCAAAATATGATAAAATGAGCTCAAAGTCCAAAAATGACAACTTATATGCACTACACAGTTATATACATCGCGATCGCGAAACAGCCATCGCGATTGCAAAGAGCAAAGTAACACTGCCCCCAAACACCATCGCGAACACAAAGCACAAATCGCCCAACAATCACGAACGCAACCTGCTGTCGTGAACGCGAAGCACAATGCATCCCAACTCCACAATTACTCTTCGCGTATACATTGCTCAGGCTATGAACACAAAGAACATTGATACCTGATAAAAGCTAGCAACTCAAACATTACCAAAACGGTCCGAAACTACCCCGAATAACACTCGAGGCCCCCAGGACCCCATCCAATCCTATCGACATGTCCAAATACATTATCCAAACGTATCCAAAAGCTTGAAATATCATAAATAACATCAAAACTAAGAATCAAAGGCCAAGATCATTCTTATAACTTTCAAACCTTCAAACTTCATCGAACGCGTCTGATTCTTACCAATCAACTCGGAATGAGACCAAACTTAACACAAAAGTTCCAAATGACAAATGAACATACTTCAACTTCCGAAACAACGATCCAATCTTGGTATCACAAATAGTCAACTCCCGGTGAAACTTAAAATTTTTTAAACCTTTAAATTGCCAACTTTCACTATAAGAGACGCCTAAGTTCAAAATTACCATACAAACCTATTGGAACCCTCCAAACACGAATTTGAGACTTCTTAAACAAAATTCAAATCTTGGAAACTTCTTAACCTAAAGGTTCCAAATTGAAAATGTCTCTGCCAAGTCAATCACAAACTTCTCGAACATTGAAACCAATCATACACGCAAGTTATAATACATAATATGAAGCTACTCAAGACCTCAAACTGCCAAACTAGGTGTGTTACAGCCAAATATTAGCTATGTTGTACAAACTCTGGGCCAATTTATGCAGCACCAAAAAACTCACACGTAGATGCACCCATCAGAGTGGAGAGATATCTGAAGCATGCACCTGAAATATGTGTGTTACTAAAGAGGGAACCTGCAGATACATTGATTAGTTTCTGCGCTTCAGATTGGGCATCCAACCTAGTGACAAAAGATCTATTGGTGGTTATACTTTCAAATTTGGAAGATCACCAATATCATGGAGTTTAAAGAAGTAGAACACAATCTCAAGGAGTAGTGCAGAAGCTGAATACAAAAGTATGTCCTCTACGATAATTGGGATAGTTTGGTTGCTTGGGTTGTTCAAATAGCTTGGAGTCCCTATTCTCAAGCCAGTCACATTATGTTATGACATCAAAGTAGCTATGCAGATTGTTGCGAATCCAATCTTCCATGAAAGAACAAAGCACATTGAAATCGATTGTCACTTCATTAAGAAGAAGATCGAGCAAGGATTACTAGGAACTCAATATGTTCACACTAAAATCATTTGTCTTATTTACTTACAAAAAAGGATTACCTTCAAACAACATCACTTCTTACTTAGCAAGCTGGGAGTGTTGAACATATTACACCCTCCAGCTTGAGGGGAAGTATTGACCTATAAGGATAGGTTGTTAGTTACTTAGTCGGTAGAAGGGTTGTTGATACCCAATTTTTCCTCAAATTATTTTTTAAACTTGCATATATACGTTCAAAATCAGTTTTTATAATAATTGGTATTTTTCTATAATCTTTCCACATTTTTATTAAATTTATTCTAATTTATCCAGTAGTTTATCTCCGATAATTAATCATAAATTGCATTACAAATGATTTCAAAATATTTCTTGGTCTAATATATCATTTTAGGTCGTATTAAGACTTAATTATTTCACAAATTAGCCAAATTGGCATTATTTGGCTATAATTGCAATAATCTTGCAATTATAGCCTAATTATATATTTTGTGCTATTTTTTACTCAATAATCAGTCATTTGTATTTTTAATACCAATTAATCATCTTAATTTAGTCTATTTAACATCAATGTCATTTTATATAATTATTAGCCATTTTTATTAATTATTTATCTATTTTTATGGGTATTTAACATTTAGCTACTTTTAATTTCGATGTTAATCTAATTAATTCAGGCCCCTTAACCCAATTAACTACCCAGCCGAATCTTCAACTATACCCGGCCCAACCCCCTTTGATTTGAGCCGTTGATTAATTCAAATCAACGGCCCAGATTAAAACTTACCATATTAATACCTTATAGACTACCCCCCATCCGTTCATTTCCCCCCTTCACTCTTAACACTCAACTCTCTCTCTCTCTCTCTCTCTCTCTCTCTCTCTCTCTGAATCCTCTCTCTCTCTGAATCCTCTCAACTCCCTCTAGAACCTTCGCCCCCTAAGCTCTGTCTCTCCTTCTCCGGCCACCTCCCACCGGAAACTATGGAGTTTCCACCTCTCATCAACCCCATGGCTCCGTCTTTCACACCTGTGTCACTGGTGGAGGCTATCAAGTGACCCTGAGGTGATCCACTCCCATATCCGGTCTCATGCCATGTTTTCCGGCCTCCTATGGCCGTTCGAGTAAGATCCTTGCATTTTATGGCCAAACACCGGTAATATTTTAAGCCTTCTTCTCTTTTTGGGTTTTCTCCGGAAACCCTAGCTTTAAATCGTCCGATCGTTTCAGATCTGTGACGGATCTATGTCCCTTTAAAGGTTTTCATCTATTATCTCTTAAAAATCCTTTGTTTTTCATATGATTCTTCATTTTTTAAGAACTAGGGTTTCTTAACCCCTTTTAAAATGCTTTATCTACTGATTTTAGTACTAATTTATGATTCCCAGTATGTTTTTAAATATTTTGCTTAAGTCTCCTCTTATACCCTAATTATTCTGATGAAACCCCAATTTTTAGGGTTTGAGTTCGTCTTGTTTGCTATGCTTGCTTGTCTGTATGTTTCTTTTGGATTCTCTCTGAGCTCTATGCTTTTCGCTTTAATTTTGTTGTTAGGGTTTTCAATCTTCTACTATTTATATGATTTCTTGCTAAGGGTTTCTCTGATTTTCATGCTATTTGTTGTTTAGTAAGTCTGATTATTCATTTAGCGATTGTTTACCTAATACTCTACTGATTTTGTGCATCCCTTCGTAGGGCTGTGATATTCTCCTTGAATCTATAATTTTCTGTATGTCCCTTATAATCCATATTGATTTTCAAATTTTTTCCTTGTTTGTGAGATACTTTACTTAGTTAGCACTGATTCCCTGTGATTTTTAGTCCCATTCGTGATTCTTTGACTGATTTTCAAAACTAAATTGCATTCTACCATATTTATGTGCATAAAAATGCTTTCAAATATTTAACATATATTTTCCTTACTTGAAATATTCTGTATTTGGCCTTTATTACATGTTACATGCTTTACTACTCCTATTATGGTAAAGTCAGTCTTCTAAGTAATTCTTTCCTTATTTGATACAACTTGACCCATTTGAATCATGACTCCCTAATTAAAGGTAGTACGGTCCCTTGATTGATCCTGATTTGTATTGTTTCTATAATTATCTAAGTGAGTACTTGTTACCTTATTCTCTACCCGTTTTCAAAAGCTATAAATACTCTACTCTTTCTTTAGCATAGACACGAATAAACACACCGACGAACATATTCATTGTTTTGAACTTTCTCTTACTCTCCTACACACACTCTCTTAGTTCTCTTGCTGTTTACTTGCTACTCAGTCGGCTGAAAGCCAAGACTGAGTAACTCTATTGCTCTATTTTCTCCACTCCCCTACTGTTCTATTGCTCTATACACTGCTGCTCTACTCCTTTTCACTCTACTGCTCTCTATTTTGCACTTACTTTTTCATCTAACTGGTATGTTTTCAGTTTAAGTTTGAAGCTTCCAAAACAATATGTTTCAATTTATATTGCAATTCCTTCTGTTTCTGTTGTGTTTTTACTTATGGTTCTATTGTTTACCCTGTAATTAGCACACCTATTTACTTGTCTATCTATGTGATTAATCTCTAATTCAGCTTGCCTACTGCTTTTCTACATGTTTCATTGCACTTCTGCCTTACCCCCTGGTCCCAGTACATTATAAGCATCTATTCATAACACCTAGTTACTAGGCAATCCTGAACCCTTCCCCCCTAAACTAATGTGTAACTCTGTTTAGCATCCCTCAATCTAAGGCTGTTAGGTTCCTAGCCTGAACACTTTCTGATAGACTATTTCTGTGACTATAAGTATGTAGTACTTTAATACTTCCCTAGTGTTCACTTGTGTGGAAACATGTTTCTATTGTGTGACTTACTTGTCCCCAATACCCTTTCCCTGTTTGTGTTTGCTCCCTGAACCATGTCCGTTGTTCTGATTTTAAGTTTGTTAATTGTCCTGTTCCTTTTCTTTTAAACCAGTTTTCACTAAAGAAAACTCTATGTTATTCTCCAAAATCATTTTCAAACTTTTTTTCAAATCAATTCTTCCAAAACTATGTCAAGCACTCTCACATATACTCTTAGAAGTTTAGGTTCTGCCCCTTTAATATGTGACTGCTTAGGGACCCAATGAGCTCCCTCTGAATTCTGACATAATAAAGCTATCCTTTCCACACTGCACTTACTCAAGTTTGGTTATGAATCTGGGTGTAAGCATTGTCCGGGATCCCTTGAGATCCTTAGGGAACTCCGGCACACCTGGATCATGTGAAATGTTGTGAACCAATGGCATTGAGGCATTCTGGAGATTCTGGGCCTATCAGTAGGCTCCCTATAATATAACTTCTTCTTTTTTTTGTTATTATAATTATGTAATTTGTGCCAATGGTTTGTAATAATTATTGTAAACAACTCTGGGAATGGATAGTGAAAAGGGGTGGGTATTATGCATGCTAAAAGGGTAGAAATCATGCTTTAGGTTTTAAGTTTCTATCTGCGCAATAGAAATCATGTGTAGGACTCATATACATGCATTAGAAATCATGCCATCTTAGGACCCATGTCTACTGTGTTTCAACCTATGCATCCTTCTATAACTTAGAAAATGTTGTGTTGAAATGTGTTATTAACTAGTACGTTACACGCTGCCATGAACACTTAGAAATCATGCTTTAGGATAAAAACACCGCTAATAAACAGGTCATTCCATCTCTTCTCCATATTCTGAAAGCATGTTCAAGTATTGTAACTTTATGCATCTCAAAAGTCTTGCCTTAGGAAATTCTGCAATCATATCGTGTACATTTAGAAATCCTTCCTAGGACTTCTACATGCAAGTCATTCTGCATCTTTATATGTCACGACCCAAATTTTCCTCTGTTGGGTATCGTGATGGAACCTAGTCTTAAGGACTAGGTAAGCCTAACATTTCATAAAACAACAATAACAATAAAGGAATATCCAACAGTCTCGATATGGAATCTTGACGAAATTACAATTTTCGCAAAACCCGGTAAATACAAGTGATAAGCTCTACGAATTCTTTCTAAAAGAAAATCTAAATACAACTGTCTAGAAATGAATAAGTACAGTTGAATTAAACAGGAAGGTGACTCCGAAGCCTGCGAACGCAGCAGCAGGTTTACCTTGAGTCTCCTCATCAATGATGGTCCATGCAGCTACTAACGGTCAATATTTGGATCTGTGCAAACAAAAATGCACAGAAGAGTAGTATGAGCACACCACAACGGTGCCCAGTAAGTATCAAGACTAACCTCGGTGAAGTAGTGACGAGGACTAGTCAAGACCCCACTGGTCTAATAAGTAAAAGACACGAGTATAAAGATAATGACCGAAACATAATGTATATCTAAAGATTTTTCGCTCTAAAAAACAGTACGATAGACTAATACGGAAGAAAATTAGCAATTTCGATCTACGACAACATAATAAAAATACGCAAAGAGAATAGAAGAAATTGCAAGCCAAAAGTCGAAAAATCATAACCTAAATGGAGGACTAACCACTCAGCACTGCATGAATTTATTCATAACAGGCCTTAGCCAATAAACTCAATAGAATTAGTCAAAACTTCGAGTGAAAAACCTTTAAATCGTGAGTTTATATTGAAAGTTTTGAAAATGTAATCATTTCGAAAATAAGGAAATCTTCTTTGAAACATACTTTCTCTGAATGTATAATCATATTTTATAAAGAGGAATCCTTAAAGCATAGTTCCTTCAAAATACGTGGTGTTCATATATATATATATATATACTTCCCAAATACTGCTCTTTCGAATATCATTTGTTCAATTATACTTTCCCTAGTACTGCTCTTTCTAATATCATTTGTTCAAAGATGCTTCCCAAATATTGCTCTTGCAAATATCATTTGTTCAAATATACTTCCCCAAATACTTCCCTTTCAAATATCATTTGTTTCTGCAAGACAAATACTTTTCAAATATGCTCTTCAATATATATATATATATATATATATATATA